>JAOUQT010297504.1:0-28071 GCA_025769995.1 Xyliphius kryptos | reverse complement strand
GGGGGGGATTTAAATATAAAGGCTTTATTTACACATTATTTAAAATTTATGAAAACAGAAATGTTATGAAAACAAACGACTTATCTATCTGCAATGCGGAAGCCCTATATACGGCATCTCTGCATAACAAGATGTTTTTATAACCATAAAATAGTAGTACTGACATGCGTGTGAAATGCTCGGTCCGCCACTGGTATACAGTATATCGCAGGACGGTCCCTTTGTATAGATGAAATATCTTGAAATCTGGCTAAAATCTTCTTTTTCTTCTTAATTATTTAATTAATCTTTTTTAGTGGGACATTTAATGGCACTCATGGAGCATACAGATGTGGGTCAACTCTGGCTAGATTTTGGCATCATTGGTCTACCGGCCTACTGCAGAGATACCTCAGCAAATGTGTCATAGAATATGACACTGCTACCTACATAAAAGTTATAAGTTACATATTTTGTAAAGATCTAGCTTTATGAGTGTCTTTGTCTCTGGATTTTCTACCGGGTGCAGTGCATAAAACAGCTCTTAATCCATGAAAAAAATATGGTGTGGACCCGATCTAGGCCAGAATCATGTTGCTATATGGGATAATTTAGCAATAAAGTACAAGAGGGCATGGCATTATTGTGAATAAATCACAGGAAAGAGGAGTTGTTAGGCCCGACACATAGGGAAGTACAGTTGCACCTCTTTCCCATTATTTATTCACAATAATACACAACCTTAAGCACCTTGTTAGCTTTAAAAAACAATTACTAACACATTAAAATAAAAAAACAAGGTTATCGATCTGATCTTCCATGACTTAATATAGTACAGTTTTTAAATTGATCATTGATCGCTAAGTAACAGAATACTGGTTTGTCAAGCAATCAACAACTTCCCTCTAGTGGCCAAATTAAACAACACAAATTTACAGACAACAGCCGCAACAGGCTTATTGCTTATAAGGAATCGGCTCGCTGTTTAAATTAATCTGTATTTTATGATTTGACATAATGATGTCACAGTCCGAGAAATGGCCCCGCCAATCAGAGTTAATGAGCGGAACCAGCCATTTCATAATAATAAACAATTAGCATTATCTAGCTAATAGTTTCCAGATAATATTTCCAGATTAATAAATCAAATGAATAGATTGATTCCAAAATCTATTTATTTGATGATGATCAGAATCAGTATTTGAATACTTTATTAATCATTTAATAAAATTGGTGGTTAGCTTTAAACGTTATGCACTTATATAAGATTATTTACTGCACCTAAAACACTGGAGGACCTAGAGTCCTCCAGTTAGTTTGTTAGTTTGTGGTTTTATTATAAAGCCAAGCCTTTACATTGTCGTGTGGAAAATTCCTGTACCTTGTTCTGTGTTTACCAGTGCCGAAAAAAAAATCTAGCCGCTGGCTAATGAAACTCTGCTGACGCTTACTGTGCAACTAATGATAGATTGATGCCTCCATTTGGAGCACATTCCCATTTAAGTCGGGTCAAGAAAAAAGACTTTTAGAAATCAATAGGTTTCTCTGATTAATAGCGGTGAAGTCGAGCGATCGGGTTATTAATTTAAACATTTTGCCTTCAGTGTGCTGCGGCTGCTCAGTGTCTGAAAACGCAGAGTTTTATCTGAATTACTGGAGAAATCAGTGAAGGGCAATAAAAAAACACCTGAAAATAAATATATGTAAACATTTACATGTTGAAATACCAACAAGCATGCCATCAGAAAACACGTATATAAACACTAAGACGCAAAGCAACACTCAGCAGCGGTAAAAAAAAAACACAAACAAAAAAAAAAAAACACCACTGACACACACAACACACATCTGCTCAATCCGGAGTGTTTTCTGACAGACGAGAGCCCAGCTGCCATCTGAAGTGAAAGCATTTTTTCATGTTTCCTGGAAGAGATATTTATTTACATCTGTCAGGTTATTTGAAGGAAGCATATTTATTCTGAGCATTGGAATATAACATAGACAGAGCTTCAACTGCACAATAAAAAGCTGTTATTTTTATTGGCTTAGGTCAAGTTATCATATTACACAATTACCTCAATTTTACAGACATAAAGCTCATGGACGCATCAGCCATGCTGTGCATTAGCACTGATAAACGCATAAACACATTAGCGCTCGCACATACATAAACACGTGGATTAGCGCGCACATATACATATAAACACCCACCCATACAGTAGCAGGAAAAGTATGTAAACTCCTTGGCATTACTTGAATTTGTGCAAAAATTGGTCATTAAATGTGTTCTGATCTTCATGTAAATCACAACAATAGACAAGTATGTTTACACAGTATGCTTAAACTAATACCTCACAAAAATAATATGTTTGAATGGTTTTATTAAACACAACATGTAAACATTCACAGTGCAGGGTTGAGTATGTAAACCTTTGGATCTAATAACTGGGTGACCCTGATTTGGCAGCATTTACCTAAAACAAATGTTTGCCGTAGTTGCAGATCAGACCTGCACAACGGTCAGGAGGAATTTTGGACCATTCCTCTTTACAAAACTGTTTCAGTTCAGCAATATTGTTAAGATATCTGGTGTGAATCGCTCTCATGAGGTCAGCATCTCAAATTGGGTTGAGGTCGGGACTCTTACTCCAGGGGGCGTGTTTTCTGTAGTTCTGTTGTATTGTCCATCCTCTGTTGAGCTTCATTTGGCGGACAGATGGTCTTCAGTTTTCCTGCAAAATGTCTTGGTAAAATCCACTTTTCTGTTGCTGACAGCAATGCGTCCAGGCCCTGAGGCAGCAGAGCAGCCCCAAACCATGATGCTCCACCACATTCACAGTTGGGATGAGGTTTGGATGATGGTGTGATATATCTTTTTTTCTTTACACATAGCATTGTGTGTTCCTTCCAAACAAATCAATTTTGGTTTCATCTGTCCACAGGATATTTTGCCAGTAGTGCTTTGAAACATCCAGGTGCTCTTTTGCAAATTTCATACATGCAGCAATGTTTTTTTTTGGACAGCAGTGGCTTCCTCTGTGGTGTCCTCACATTAACTCCATTTTTGTTTAATGTTCTACGTATTGCAGAGTTGTTAACAAAAATGTTAGCAAGTGCCAACGATTTCTGTAAGTCTTTAGCTGGGACTGTAGGATTCTTCCTCACCTCATTGGTCACTCTGCTCTGTGCTCTTACAGTCATCTTTAGAGGATGACCACGCATAGGGAGAGAAGCAACTGAACTTTCTCCATTTGTTGACCGTCTGTCTTACAGTGGACAAATCAAGCCTTTTAGATATACTTTTGTAACACTTTTGGAATTTGGAAAAATTATATAAATCATATAAGTCCATTGAGTCCATCCTGCAGGACTGCAACACTTTGTAGCGGCAGTGCTCCGGCAATGCCATGGACAAAAGACTGGTGACACCTCAAAAAACCGACAAGGAACGCAGTTAAAGCTAAGGATGCACAGTCATTCTGTAATAAACGGAGTGTGATTGACACAGGGCAGCATTACAGTGACATCTCCACACCACTAAAAGGGGCAGATACTGCATGGTACTTAGTGGAACAGCATCATTTTAGCGGTGTGCCATTTACTGATGATGAGCTGGGTGCCAAGGTAAAATGCCAGCACAGACTGATTTCAGATCAGCAACCAAACAACTGAGATCTACATGCAAAAGTAAATAGATGTGTTTTGAATCTAATTTTAAAGATTAATAGTGATTCAGAACCACAAACAGTAACTGGAAGGCTATTGCAAAGTTAAGAAGCATTGTGGGATAAAGCTCTGCCACAACAAGTTACTTTATTAGTTCTAGGAACTAAAAGTAAACCAGCACCTTGAGAGTGGAGTTTGCGTGTTGTCCTATATAATTGAATGGAAATTGAGAACGTGGGCAAAACTTATTTTGCTGGCAGAAGCTGTTTCCCCATTTTGAGCCCCAGATTTCCTTCTCATTAATCTATGCACCGACACAAAAAAGATCCATTACTTCACTTGCTTGACTGGCTCCGCCTCTTATTCACACATCATTTGATCGTGGCTCCACAGTGGCAAGGTCTATAATTGTACTCAATACTTACCAATTGATTTTAAACAAGGTAAAGGAATTGTTTTTATGTTTACTGCAGCTGTTGGACCGATGGTGACCTCTGGAGTCTGTAAAGCCAGGCATCAAGGCAAAGCTAATGCATGAATCAGAAGTATGTGTGCTTTTATCCTCAGTGTGCCTGCGACTGGTTATATTATGATAATCAACCTGCATTTTCTATGACTGCAACCAGACCTTCATCCCTCGATCCCTCTCTCTGATTACTATTTTCCTCTTGGTGCCATTCTGCAGCCTCAATATCGCATTGTTCCAAAGTGTCTGGTTTCGGCGACTTCAAAACGAATCGCGCTCATTTGTTGGACTGCCACTTAATCTTCAAGACAGAATGCATGAAATGAAATTGAGCTCCATAACCTTTGATCATAGAATCTCCTTAAAATACGACGTAGCTGATATTCGTGGATAAAAGAATATGTGGATTGTGGACCCTCTGATATTACCTGATGCTATAAGTTCACATTATGCATTCTGTGAGAGAATTTCTATTTTATTTATAAGACTTCAATATAAATCATGACTGAATGTGAAAAATTAGTATAAAAGCTTTGAAGGTCTTTTAAAATTCTTCATCAAGCCCTCACTGACTAATCGCAAATTTTCCCACTTCTCAAATACCTACATGGCTGACATTTCATGATTCCCCATCATGTCCTTTAAAAAAAACTTACCTACTTTCACCTTCATACATTTGATGGTCTGTTCGATGTTGCCATTGAATGTGACCACTCTAGTGACACATAGCTGGTCTTCCCAAGTACCTACAAGGCTAAAACTTGGCATCATGGTTTTATCATTAGTTTCATCACCATGGAACACAACACCTCAGATGGATTGGGGTCTTTGCGAGTATCTACAAAGCTGAAACTTTCATGGCTCCTTCATTCCTTATGTCCTCGTAAAACCTTCGAATAAATTCACAAGAAAGCAACCGCATGGACACCATAGTCACAATTCACACTATATTCATTCTGCATATTTATTTCAGAGTTTATTCATAATTAAATCATTCTGGCCCAGATCTGGCCCACATTTCCCATTTTTATCTGTTCTACTTGCCACTTAGATTGACAACACTTTGTCAGACTGTTCATGGATGTGAGTCGTGGGCCATATACCCACAATATTAGAGCCATGCATCAATTAAATGTGGCTCAGAAAGAGATGGAACCCGAGCGGTCATTGAGCAGAGAAGAGCCAGGTTGCCAGGTTGGAGCATATGACGTTTATTCCAGAACGGCCAAAACATGAAGTACAAAAACATTAACAAAAACCAGGATGAAACCCAGGAAAATTAAAAACTGAGTTAATTAACTGACATATAAACAAAACAGGTAAGGAGTGCCGAGCGCTCCTGACAGATAGCACTGCTGGATCTTTACAAGATGTAAACCTGATGCATTTTGGGACATGTGAGCCACATTAATGTTTACATACGAGGGCCGCCTTTGGCAGGTAAAATGCTGACTCGAGTGTTATCTGTGATTTATGTAAAAAAATACACTAAATTTTTTGCAACAGTTTTGCTTCCTTGAATATTTTTGGAGACAAAATTACAGCTTGTGAAATTTAAAGAACCATGAGGTAAAGTGATGCTGATTATAACACATTTCAATCTGTCATTCAAATCAGTTCCACTGAGGGATTCTAGTCACAGATTTTTCATTAAATATTTAAGGTGTGAAGGGACCTAGTTCTAGTTTAGCTTGATGGCATCATTAGAAAAATAAAATAAGCAGAATACATACTTTGGAGCCTACAGTGGACCTATGGTGACCTTCACAGGCCCAAAAGCACTAAAAAACCTAAATACAGATTTTTGTCATTCAAAATCAGTGCTTGATTCCAGAAAGATATGTTTCTGCAGAAGGACACAGAACTCACAACCCTACAGAATACTGTCACTGCAGTCATTCAAGGACATGGTTTTGTAACGAAGCATCTAACATACTTCTGTGGATGTCATGGTCAGATGTCTGCATGCCAAATACACACAGTTCATTAGTTTTAAAGTAGTAACCACAACTTATGTAAATGTTCATTTGTAGAGTGAGTGTGACTGCCCTTCTACAGCATTTACTCCAAGGCTAACGGTGCTTTGCTGCCAGCAGACACCAGAATTATTATGGATGACATCCAAATCCTGGATAAAAAAAAACATTTTGGCCCATATCTGGCCCACATTTCCTCTTTTCATCCGGCCCACTTGTCACTTAGTCAGTTATGTATAACATACGAGGACTGCCAGTTACAATGCTGACTCGAATGTTATCTCTGATTTGACTGTAGCACTCCAAGGCTTCAGTGCTTTGCTCCCAGCAGACACAAGAGTGATAAAGAATGACCTCCAGAATGACCTAAGAACTAAACAGGCAATATGTATTTAACGCTGAGCTACAACATCTGTGTTGCAGCTTAATTATGGTAACACAACAGCATTCGGATGCTGAACCAAAACTAGGAGCTAATGCTAAACAGAGTGGAGCTGGAATTGACTCAGCACTGTGTTTGTAATATATAGCTTTATTAATCACGGCTTAGTAATCCCATAACGTTAATTAACAGCACCCTTCATAATGGATAATGAACTCTGCTGGTCATATCAGCAGCCTCCGCTGTGTCCTGATTTTCTGTCAGTGGCTTTATTGTGAGTGGGAGCTCATATTATTATAGACTGAATGCAAAATGGTGCTTAGGCAATCTTCTCTATCACCCAAAGTATGTGGACGCAGAATAGCTCCAGTATAGTGTAATGATAAATACACAAGACAGAGAATAGTCAAAAACAATTCAATGCATCCAAACTGGAGGATGAGTTTCGGGGATGTTCCTTTTCCCAATTCACTGAGACAGCAGGAAAAAGAATCTTGAGACCAGTTAGTTTGAATTCAGGTGGGCACCAGCTACTATGTAAGACGTACTACATACTATGTTGTTCTCCTGGCGGTGGCGTTGAAGAAAGAAAAATGGAGCCAACTGTGAATTTTTAAAACCTACATATGCAACTGGAAGAGAGAAAGCCATGGAACAGGAGCAGAACTTTTGGCGAGTTCCATCAGCTACACCGCGACGGTTTGAGGGTTAATGCTGTCTGTAATAAAGAGTGTGCCTATCCCAGCCATTGTGTGAGTCCAGCTTTCGACATCCCAACTAACAGTTGTGTTAGTTGTCAATTTTGTATCCTATTTTGATTTGTGATCTTTGGGTCGTTTGTGCACGGGGGTGCCACAGTACACTGAATTACTGCAGCGCAAAACAACACCCCTTCTTGTCATTTTGCACATTCAGGTCATCTGCTTTACTTTCTTGGCTTGTTGTCCACAATCAAAGTCATGTATGACGTATATAAAAACTTTGAAGACTGTAGAGCATGGCTAAATTAAAGTTTTTTTAAGACATATTCCTTGGAATATTTTGGGGAAAAAATTCTAAGTGTAGATAATCAGAAGTTAGGAATTAAAGTCCTGTTGTATTTATGTACTTTACAATTGAATATTAAGTGGTGCTTAGACTAATCTCTGCACAGACCATCAACAAAGACAAATCCCAGGTGCGATCCATTAGCTCACCTGCCTTCCAGGCTTGTGTTCTATATAAATCATGCCACAAATGTTTAAAGCCCTTAACCTAATGGTGCATAAGGAACCATAAACAAAGCATGATAATCGTTCCATATTCATTTCAGAAAATAATTTATACTGTAAGACAACAAGGCACTTACACTGTCACCTTTAACAAGTGTCTCACTTCACACTGGTGCGTTTCCCAGAGAGAGGCATTAATCCATGTAGTGAATTTAATAGACAAGATAATTAAGATTTACTAAGCAAACAGCCATGGAGGCCATGCAATGGAGAGAAAAACAAATCCACATAAAAACACTGACACAAATTTAAGACGTGTAAGAGGGAATAAATCAGATTTGTGCTTGTTCCTGTACAGCATCTGCTGTTTATATTGTATTAGTCAGTCCCAAGTCCTCTCAGACTATCGGTCTATGACTTATTAGAAAAAAACAAAAAAAAAGAGAGAAAGAAAAACACCATTAGTGAGTGAGAGCTGGTCTTTGCTGAGTTGCTGCTTTGTTTTCATGAACTGCAGACTGTGCATCATTGCCATGTGAATGATTTAGTAAGCACTGTTGGCTGGGGCGCATTGACACATTTTATTAATTACATAATTGTAATTGCCGAGAATGAGCCAGAAGCACTTCATGCTTATTCTGCTCCACTGAGAGACTGAGAGAGGCAGAAATATTACATACAGAGCCAATTCGAGACCACAGGAGTCTTTAGAGCCGGAGTAGAAGACCCTGCAACATGTACCCAAGAGGTCCCAAAGGGAGCTGTGTGAGCCTGCAGCGCCGAGCCGACACCGGCTTTTATTCTCACAATATGTGCCACCGACTCATAACATGACTTTCCATTGTTCTCAGCAGACCAGCCAAGAAGCACAAAGTACATACACACATTATTACAACACAATAATACAATGGTAAATGTAAGGGGCTTCTTTTACACACGTCGTTACCTGCAACCTGTTGGAGCTTCTTTTTCTTTGATGAGTTTTAGGGATAAAAATCACCCTGTTGCACATCTTTTGTTCATCCTCATCTTTGTGCTCCCAATAGGGGTCGCCACAGCGTTCTGTGATGGTTCCAAGCCCAGAAGAGTTTTGCTTAATACCCAGAAAGCAACCAAGTTCTGGCCCACAACCACTGTTTTCATCCGGCCCACATGCCACATGGAATGATTGTACTTGAGCGGACCGCCCTGGGATGTGGGTTACATACGCACCTGATTAAGGCCAAGAATCAGCCAAAAGTGACTCACGTAGGTAGCACTACCAGATCTTTATCAGATGTATGGTAACATGGGGGTCACAGTGCTCATCTGTTAGTCGAAGTACCACATGCTGCCAGATGTGGACCATGTGCCCACTTTTAATCAGAGCGGAACCTTTGACTCACAGGCCAACGGTGCCATAGCTGAGCCAAAGATGGCCCACATGCTATTCTATTTGGGTGATATGTATATAAAAGGTAAAACTACAAAGCCTAAGTGGACACATAAAGGAACTAGTAGACCAAGAAGTGACTGGAAAACAGAAGACACAAAACACAGAAATGAGCTCATTATACATATTTAGCAGGCAAGCTAAACGGAAACTACTTAAGAGGCTAATCTGTGTATGACTGTCTGCTCAGTGGTTAGCACGTCTTTCTCTCAGGGATCCAGCTTTACTTCCACAATCCAAAAACATGGATTCAAGGTAAGTTGCATGCTTTAAATTGCCCATGTTCTAATAGTGTGTTTGTTTGTGTGTGTGTGTGTGTGTGTGTGTGTGTGTGTGTATGTGTGAGGGAGCTAGCTATCTTCTTGCAAAGGGCTAGTAGTTCCCATTAGCCTCTTAATTTTTTGTTTAGTTTATTATGCACTTGTTAGCTTTTGTTTGCTCTAATTTTGGCTCATGCTAAATTGTTTTTAATCTTAATATTGTTTGAGCTGCTCCTTTTTATTTCACATTAATTAGTACCATTCTTTGTCACATAAAACTTTGTTTCTCTCTCTACGTCCTCTGCTGTCCTTCCAGTTGTTCTGTCTCGTTCTAGCAGCTAAGTAATTTAGTTGATTAAAGCCCTCCAACCTACAGCTGCTAGCGTTAATATTGAAGTTAGACAAAGCAGTAACTTTTGCAATGAAGCTCTGCCGATGTGTTTATGCTCATTCCAAGGTTTCAGTCTTGTTTCCACTGTTCCAAGCTGAAATACATCCTTCAGGATCTTTACTAGCTCACTGTCTTTTGACAGCTCTCATGCTAATTGGAATCTTTTTTCCTTTATTCAGCACTTTTATAAAAAAAAAAATCCTTTTCTCTCTCGTGAATGAATCTGTTTTACTTCCCCGATGGTTTTGTCACAGTCTATTCAGGTCGTGTATTAAAACTGATTTCAACAAGAACCTTTCAGAACCTATACAATTTTCAAAGCAACCTTGATTTCCCTTTATGTTGGAATCTTCCTTACTGCTACAGTCATAGTGAGGTTCTAAACCAAACCCACCTAGCCCTACTACAAAGTAGGCCAAAGCTGTTGGTGAGAATGTCTTTTATGGAGTATGAGAGTCATTTTGTAGTAAGCAATCGCAGCACACCTTTCTATCCCATGATCCACCTGAAGCTAAATCAAGCTGAATAAGTAATAAATGCTGAAAAGGAGGATGGTGCAAAAAAGAAACAAAGAGTGAGGTGAGGTGCAAAAAGGAGTAGGTGAAGTGCACACCAACCTGACACACATACCCAGCTGACAAAAGACGTAATAGCACCATAGTCTGTCAGTACTTTCTGGTCGGTTCGTGACTTACCAACTGGTGACATTGTGGTTATGTAGTCAGATGGTTCTGTAATTACCTTTGAATTGGAAATGCACGTTGTGGTTACATCGCCGGACAGTACATATATTATCTTTAAATTACATTATCTACATTGTGACATAAATTTGACATGAACTGGTTGTAAAACAGCTTTATTATTAATGATAAATAAACGTTCATAAATCTTCAAATTGCTGTAGGTTCCATCTTAAACTTTAATCTCATTTCATTCTTGATGTAACCGCTCATGTGCTGCTGTCACATTTACATACATTTGGTCATTTAGTAGGTGCTTTTATACAAAGTTACTTACAAGTATCTCGACTTGATTGGGGTCAGAACACAGGGTTGATACAGCACCACTGGAGCAATAAATGTTAAGGGTCTTGCTCAAGGACTCACAGTGGACCTGGGATTTGAACCCACAACCTTTACAGTGATGGCCCAACACCCTAACCAATGAGCTACTGCACCCAGAACAATGACGAGTAGCACATACACAATCACCTGTCCCACAGGTGGCGTCTTTAAATCCAAATATCCAGCAAAACGTTTGGTCTGCACATGCCAAGCCAGAGCCATTTCTATAGTCCAGTGAATTCAATAAACCAGAGCCTCCACGTGCCTGTATGACCTCCCTACAACGCCTGGGCATGCTCCTGATGAGGCGGCGGATGTCTTCTCCAACAGACCCCTTCATGTCTCCTGGTGTACTGGCCTGTCTTCTGGTATCTGCTCCATGCTCTGGACACTGTGCTGACAAACACAGCAAACCTTCTTTCCACAGCTGGCATTGATGTGCCATCCTGAATAAGCTGCACTACCTGAGCAACTTCTGCACCGTCTCATGCTACCTCAATGGTGAGAAAATGTAAACGTGACGAAAACATCAGCCAGAAAGGATGAGAAAAGAGTAAAGGTCTGTGGTCACCACCTGCAGAACCACTCCTTTATAGGGGTTCTCTTGCTAAGTGTCTCTCATTTCTACCTGTTGTCTGTTTTATTTACACAACAGCAAGTTAAATTGATTCACAATCAGCAACCTGCCCAGTTGTTTCCTAACTGGACATGTTAATTTCACAGAAGTGTGGTTGACTTGGAGTTACATTGTGTTGTTTAAGTGTTCCCTTTATTTTTTTGAGCTGTGTAACTGAACCTTCAGCTACATCGTTGTCAATGTTAAATAGCTCAGAGCTTAGTAAGATAAGACAAGCTCACTTTGTTGAGTAGAGCAGTCTTTATGTTTTATAGTTTACCATTGTGTTCATCGGTTAGCTGTAGTAAACTTGGTGGGTTTCTTTCTTTTTCATTGCGCTAGCTTGCAAGTAAATCGTTCTTCTTTCTTGTCTTATGTTTAACTGAAACTTGCGTCTTTCAGCTTTGCTGTAAGCATCTCTGTTAAACACTATTGTTAATAAAAGGCTATTTTATTTGATGAATATGGCTGGGTAGGCTTCTGGTTTTAACATGTGGGCCAAATGACATGGGTCATCCAGAAATGACGCATATCTTGGTTGCACAGCCAGATCCTCACCAGAAGTGTTTTGGGAAATGTGGCATGGTGGGTTAGTAGTTAGTGGAGTCGTCCGCCTCTTATCTAGGTTTGAATTTCAAACTTTCCATGTTCTTCCAATGTCTGTGTGAGTTTCCCCCAGGTGCTCTGGTTTCCTCCCAAAGTCTAAAAACATAGATTAAAGGTATAATGACTGCTCTTTCCTGTATAGTCTTTATGTCTTTGAGCGAGCATGTGCCTAGTGATAGATTGGTGCCCTGTACTAAGTGTATCTGCCTAATGCCCGAAACATTCTCCTCTGAATGAGAATAAGGACCACCACCCCCCACACCCGTTTCGGGACATATGAACCAGATAAATGTTTTCATATGAGGGCCAGATGCCATAGAAGTGCCACCAGACATGGCCCACATCCGTATGCTGGAAAAAAAAACAAATATAAACCGTATTAATAAAGTTTTAACACACACTTTTCTTTATTTTTCTTTATCTCTCTCTTCCTAATCACAGTGACAGCTGTGTGAAATTTCCATGCCTTTTTAGCACATCTGCCATCTTTGCACATGTGGTCCAACCTCACACACTGCCAGAGCCCCGAATGTGATATTTAAAGGTCACTCACTTACTTAAAAAAACACCGGGATCTGCTCGTATTACGCTGTCAGATATCAGCAGAAGCTCAGTTACTACACAATCAGTTAATGAATTTCTTCCAAAACAGTTTGATTATGACAAAGTACTGCATCATATTTAATTCTGGTTCCACAAAGCGACCGGAATATTATGGAATACTGGATATTCCATTTATTCCCAGTGGTATGCCCTCGATCCTATGGCTTTAAATCCAGATATTTATGTACCGTGGCATTTCTGGTCTTCAGTTTTAAAGAAGGATGGCCTCTGACATGATCCCATTGCGCTGTCTTGTATCAAGCAGCCGAATGCTCCACAGACCCCCAAATTTGGTAGCCAGGGACAGCCATCGAGCACAACATCACTGCACAGGCGCAATCAGCCGAACATATGATGCCTGATTAGGAAACAAAGGTTCATTTGTTCTCATTAATTATTAAAGGCTCTCCCATTACTTCAACACAAATCCAGGTTGTCTAGTAAAATGTTAAATGAAAAGAGCTAATTTCAAAGCCCGTCAAAGGCAGTGTGTCTGAAAGAACACAGCGGGTGAGGAAACGGAGAAAAGAGCAATGGGGAGTTATGAGGACCCTGCTTTTTAAAATCAGACAAAGGAAACCGTCGCTATGACTAAATTCTGTCATTCGAAAAAAAAAACATTGTCTGTTATCACGGCTGAAGATCTGGATACAGATCTGAATTACAAAAGGCTAAGTGAGCTTCATTGTCAGAATATCTTCCCCCCCATTTCTTTTCAACCCCAGAGTCTAAGTGTTGACTACGTACACAGTGGAATTCATGGGAACACCAGAAGACGTGGATGTCTGCGGCACCTGGTAAATATAAACTACAAGACAGAGCAATGCAGTGAGAAACTTTCCTCCCACGTCATGTTATGGAATTTATTCTATTCTAAAGATAATCAGGCTTCTGCACTACAGTGATTTTTTATACAGCCACGTTGTTTGAAAAATAAATAGATATTAGATGCACAATTCTGCATTTAGAGTACATTAATGAAAAGGAGACCCATTTCACCAAAATCTCTCAAGTGCTCTCATTTATAAGACATTATATTTATGTGCTGCGGTATGGTGGAGAACTTGATAACAAGTTGAAATGCAGATGGCTTTGAAGTTTATATATTTAAAATAAAGTACTTTAATAGAGTGATGTTTGTGCCAATCAAAATACTCACGAAGAACCCCAATCCATTCGAGATGTTGCATTCAAAGCCAATAGCGAACAAACATTTGAATGGAGGAAAGCGACAAACCATATTTCAAGGACATGGTAAGTAGACATGGTGCCAAGTTTCAGCCTTGTAGGTAGTTGTAAAGTGGGAGAATTAGCGATAAGTCAGTGAGTGCTATAGCTGTTATAGGTATCGATGTTTCTGGCCCACAATAAATATTTACATATGAGGGCCAACGTTGGGTCATTGTCGGCAGTGGGCTAAGATCAGAATAGGTCCCAGTCAGCATGAGGATGTAAGATCCAAAGATGCCAAGGACGGTACTTCTATTAGAACATTTTTATGGTTCACATGCCCTAGATTTGGATTTGAATCAGGAATCCCCAGCGCTGAGGGCCACAACTGGATCGGAATAATTTAGATCGCTGGAATGACGTAAGTAAAAACATTTCGTAATCTGGGCTTTGTCTCTCTGTGAGAATGAAAGGAGCTCAGTAGCGCCCACACTGTAACATCCAGGCTTGTCTGCAATGTTCTATCGAAAATCAAGTTTCTGTCCATTAGCACCAAGTCAGTGAGGTCAAAATTCATCTGAATAATTTCAATCATCTACATCTGTCTGATCCTGAGTTATCTATAGTTTTACATCGTCACTTTATAATAGACACAAAGATAAAATCGGGAATGGATTAAAATGTTGGAAATGAATCTATACCTATAAACGCCAAACCTCTCATCACTGACTCATCACCAATTCTTTGAAAAGTATTGGAAGTACTTGGAAGTACTTCTCACGTTCTTACATTTGATGGTTCATTTGATATTGTCATTGAAAACAAGACCCTTCTAGTGTCACATCGGGGTCTTCCGGAGTACCTACAAAGCTGAAACTTGGCACTGTGATTACCTACCATGTCTTGCTTGCCTACATTTGATTGTTCATTTTCTATCGCCATCGAAGGCAACACCTGGATGGATTGGGATCTTCACGAGGCTCTTACCTAGAAGGCTCCATCATTGCTTATCATGTCTTTGGAAAACACTGAAAATTCAGCAACCACGTGGACACCGTAGTCACTCTATCTTCATTCCAGATTTTCCGCTAGTCTCTGATACTTACCTTTTCCATCAATCCTTTGCATTATTCTGTTTGATTGACTTGTTGAATCTTTTACATCGTCTGTTCTTAAGACCCCATTAAAAGTTTCAGGTTTGGATTTGTTCTTCCTCACTTTTGAAGTGTACTGACCCTCAAACACTAAGAGCTCCATAACCAGCTGTTACTAAATTCTCAGGACATAAGTGCTCTTAATTGGACCATGGGCTGTTGGAGGTAAGATCCCTAATTACATGTTTACTATCGATGGCTTTTCATTCACATGAGAAGCCGCAGTAAAGAGCTAAAGTGCGTATGAATAAGAAAGAAAGTACGAGGTTTTGTCTGAGGAATTGTGCTATCATTAGAAAACACAGACAAATGCAACTTCATTAGTTCTAGTTTTATAATAATGTGCTGTCAGGTTGCGCCAGCAGATGTTTCTATGAACACATTCAAGTGATTTTGATGATGTGGAAAACCAGATGGCTGTCTGAATGTGGAACGTAGAAAGGATCCGATCGAAGAAACCTTCATCTCTGCTATATAAAATATTATAAAGCACTAACAAGTAGCCTAGAAATACTATAGCAAC
The DNA here is from genome assembly GCA_025769995.1 of Xyliphius kryptos. Classification (NCBI taxonomy): domain Eukaryota; kingdom Metazoa; phylum Chordata; class Actinopteri; order Siluriformes; family Aspredinidae; genus Xyliphius; species Xyliphius kryptos. The sequence goes on along the minus strand of JAOUQT010297504.1, from coordinate 12,572 downwards.
CCACCTAGTACAACTTCACAAATGCTAACCAATAACCACACACCAATACATATACAGTGACACACTAATTCAGAAACACTATTCATTAATTCATTATCTTCTGCTTAATCCTCTATGGGGGTTGCAGGAGGCTTTTCCATGCCCACCCAGGGGGAAAACGTCTCAGGCACTAAGCAGGTACACCCAAGACAGGGCACCAACTTATCACTGGTCACACTCACTCTCACAGCCACACACACTATATGGGGCAATTTAGATCATTTAATTGATCTTGAATCCATGTTTTTGGACTGTGGGAGGAAACCCGAGAAACCCACTCAGACATGGGGAGAACATGGAAAAACAACTTAGATTTGGATTGTAACCAGGAATCCCCAGCGCTGAGAGGTGAACGTGCTAACCACTAAGCCACTGTGCCACTCCTGACACACTGATTCCAGATTCCAAACACAAAACTAGTAACAATCCCAACATTTGGACTGAATGGACAACAGTCCCTAAATATGTGAGAACCAACACTCGACAGACATATGAACCATCTCAGAGAACCAAAACAAATCTGGTCCCCATCTGGCAGTGCAACCTACACGAGTTGCTTATTGCTGACCAAAGTCTGAAGCCAATGTGGCCCATATCTCACAACTAGAAGCCACCTAATTTGATAAATGAAGCATGTGGGCCAGATGGAAATAGGGGATGTGGGCCTGAATCACACAGCACCACCATTCCGTTCCAATGTTTACTGAAAAAATTGTCTCGTTTAAGAAATTCAGAGCTGTACAGGATGTGGGAAATGTCTGCAGTGAGCATCACAGCCACAAATTGGTAGATGAACAATTACTGGATGGGTGAATGTGTAAACTCATCAATAAATGAGCGGTGAGTGTTGCTTCACTTAGCTGGAGAGATTCAGCACGAGAACGTGAGCTACAGAACACATTTTCAACACTGATTGAACCTTTCACCTGGGAGTAGTGTTTGTTTTACTGGTTGGTATGTCAGAGTTTATAACATGTCTCTATGTGTTAAGAGTAAAGCTACATTTCATATCTCAGTACCACTATCCTTAAAGTGATGAACCTATTACACTCAGAATCAGAGCATAACATGGATCGTAAAATAATTCAGGCCCAGATTAGGCGCACGTCCACTACATTCATCTTCCCCACATGCTACAGCAAAAAAATGTTATGTCCTGTATTAACCAATACCACCGTTGGTTCAACTGCATTTTCGGCAGTAAACCAGCAGAACCATAGCTCAGCTAGATGTGGTCAACATCGATATGTTGATTAAGATAGGAACAACTTACATTTACATTTATCAGACGCTTTTATCCAAAGCGAATTACAAATGAGATAACACCACAGGTCAGTAGTTTAGGCAAAACAGCTACACTGTAGTACCATCAAACCTATGCTTTACTCGATCTGGCTTGTTTTTTTTTTTTAATATTTTCTTTTATTTCTTTATAGGAAGTGTCTTCGGAAAAGGTGTGTTTTGAGAAGTGTCTTGAAAGTGGTGAGTGACTTAGCCTTACAGATGGTGTTGGGAAGGTCAATCCACCATTTAGCAGTGGTGAAATAGAGTGAAAATTAGCACCTTGGTGAGTTGAAATCCCCAGGCTACATTCATCACTAGAGCAAACGAGTTGGAGTGTATTTAGTAAAGATACATTTAAAGTAAGAGGGGGCAGATTAAGAGACTGTCCTGTAGATCAAAGTGAGTAACTTGTACTAAATGCAGCAGCTACAGAAAGCCAATAGAGGTAGATGTGAAATGGAGTGACAGGAGTTCGCTTTGGCTGGTTGAACACGAGTCAGGCTGTGGAGTTTTGAACCAACTGTAGAGACCTGATTGTTGAAGTTGGAAGACCAGCAAGCAGAACATATACAATAGTTGAGCAGGGATAGGATAAGGGCCTGGACCAGTAGCTGAGTGGCCTGTTCTGGTAGTAAACATCTGATCTTCCTGATGTTATACAGAATAAATCTACAGGAACGGAGAGTTTCCGTGACCCAGTCTAAAAGTTTAAGATGATTGTGACTTGTGTAACCAAAATTACGGACCAAGTCAGTTGGAGAGATTGTGGAGCCATCAATTTGGAGGATCGGGTCACGATAAGTTTAGGGTTTAGCTGAGATTATAGGTCACTCAGTTTTTGCCAGAATTAATTTGAGATGACGGGCCTTCATCCAAACAGATATGTCAGTGAGGCAGGATGATATCCAATTCGATATAGCAATGGTAAGAGACACATGTGCCTTAATGACGTTGCCCAGCGATGTCATGTATAATGAAAAGAGGAGGGGTCCAAGTACTGAGCTCTGCGGGACCCCAGTATCTACTTGGTGAGGGTTAAAAACATCCCCGTCCCAAGGCACTTGACACAGGTCTTACATGTTAGATAGGAGCTAAAACATTCAAGCATTGTTCCATTCATTTAACCATTTATTTAACCATGATGTGAATTTTAAAAATATGTACATACCCATATAGCAAAATTATTTTGGCCCAGGTCTGGCCCACATCCCCATGTTCATCTGGCCCACTTGCTCCGGGTTGCAAGGTGTGGTCAGCGTGTCAGCCAAAGGTGTCGCATGCATACTTTTACCAGATGAAGGCCAGATGTTTTTCGGAACATGTGAGCCAAATGCATGTTCCAGTATGGTGACCATCCTTGGTCAGTTGGCAGTTGGCCAGTGCATCAGTGGGTCAGCATTGCCACAGCATAGCTAGACACCTATGCTAACTGGGTACAGATATGGTATCACAGTTATGGTTTTAAAATGTAATGTAAAAGTGTGAAATGGAGAAACACAGACGTTGAACAATATTTAATTCCAGGCCTTATTAAGTCTACAGTGTTTGCAATTAGGTCTATATGTAATTTTCACGCATCGAGGGAAAATATACAAACCCTCGCTGCCATTTCCAGTTAATTTGCTTCACTGGGCATCCACGCTAATCCTCCACACTGAGAAACAGCACTGAGAGAAAAATCAAGGAGCTGAGGAAAAAGTACAAGATTATAAAAATGACAAACAAAGCAGAGTGGATCAGTCAGAGTTTTTACTGGTGCTGCAAACAATGTTTGGTTATGCCATGTAATCAGATTGGCACAGATTAAGCACTCAACTGAGTAAGAACATGACTTTGAAGTTTGTTTTTTTTCCCAGCGTGACAGGCCAAGGTCCAGAAAAGCATTTCAGGTGTTTGGTGTGGAAAGAGCGCTGACCTTTAGCCCTCTGGGGTTGATCTAGATCCGAAAGTAAGAGAAAGAAATCAGCTGTCTGACTTCACAAATGTTTTTTGGATAATTGGACAGAAATGCCAAGGCCTGGTCCACATGTACCTGGGTATCTGGGATACATTTTTTATTTGTTTGGACCTTTTATCCACATGTAAACATAGTTTTACATCACAAAAAAAATATTATGTCTAAAAAGCTGGGTTTTGTGCCTGCGTGTGTACTTGTAAAAACTGTGTTTTAGGTCTCACTGCTTTCCTGTAAACCTCTACATTCACTCTGAAGGCATTCTGCTAAATATTTAAACTTAAAAACAACACCCCATTTACTTGTCCTGACTGTTTAGGTCCAGTGCTCTCACCTTTTGTCTTCTGATGATAGGTGCATGAGCTCCGTTCCATACCTGTCTCACACAAGCAAGGTTGAGGACGGATGGATTTCGAGTGCATCGTGCATCGTGCTGAACTGCCTCAACTGACCAAATTTGCACAAGTGGAGGCAATCTAGGACGCAAACACAGAGAACAAACCCATGTTAATAGAACTGGATCTGAATTAAGGCGATCTAGCAACCTCATACAGATGTGAACATCTATTTCCCCTGGTTGCAGGTCAGAAAGTTTTGTCGTACACCTTTCTTAAGTTTGTTTATTTCTGCATCTCATTACACAAATGACCAGAATTTCATACTTTGAATGCTGTAGTCGCAAAACGAAGATAGATAAGAGATAAGATGCTGTTGCCTGGCAACAGCAATGACTGCTACATATTCCATCCTCCATTTTGTGGGTTTCTTACATCCAGTTGAAAGAAACAAGGCACCGAATAAACTGCACCCCTTTTTACTACTGAACTTTTGCTGATGCGCTGTAATCAGTGTGAGGAAAGTCTGTCTCTTTCATGCCTGTTTTACTTGCATGCAACTCGTTCTGTCTTTTCTTGTTCTTCGTAGGAATGCACAGTCCTTCAACACTCTATTCAGTTTATATACAGCTTACTCCATCTAACAATGCTCCACCTGCCACCTGATCCCACCCAATCTTGACACTTTAGCTGATTGGCCCGGGACTTAAGCCTCTTATTCTCCTTCAAGCCCTAAACACCTTCCTATCTTGTGATCATGTTCCGACTGATTGCAAGAATCTCATCCATTATCAGAAATCTCTGGACTTTTGACATCAACAACTGCAGGTCAATTTTCGCACGCATCTAATCAACCGTCAACTTTTCTAATCCTCATGACCAAAACCACTTCAGTTTAAAAGAACATACTTCACAGAAATTGCTAAAAGTCTCCATCTGTTCAAGTTCCTCCTGATCTGTCTGACCTATCTGCTTCAGCAGTTGCTCCGCTGTTAATCCATGGGGTTACTGGCTTATCATGGTGGTGTTCGTCTTACCTGAGTCGACAGATATGCCAGATGTCAGATGCTCTTCATACACTATCCTTTCACAAGAGTCCCCTATGGTTCAACATTGGGCCCTCTTCCTCTTTTCTCTCACTACACCTTCTTGCTTTGTAAAGCCACATGCTCTTAAAGCTTCCTAAGCTGATAACAACTTATGTACTACAGCCCTATCCCCTCAAACTCACATTATTGTAGGACATTCCACTAATTTTTGTTGATTGCCATCTAAGCTTACTGACATGCTAATATTACCCGGATGTTTACGTTCTGTAGGTGTGCACTTCTATAAAAAATAAAGTGAAACAAAAACGAAAACGGGTGTCATGGCTGTCACTGATAATCTCATGTAATTCATGTCTATCTGCTCCCTTGTGGAAGGTGGTCACATTTCTTTCCCCTCTCTGTCTCTTATCTATCCTCCTTGACTTCTGCGTTGGGTCTCGTCTGCAGGACTCCCGAAGCACTGCTCTTCTAATAATGAAAATGGGTTTAATTAGACAGTCTCAATGATGGGCATATTGTATACCTAGTTCCACTATCGATCAAGGATGTGGTAGATGTTTATTTATTCGTATTTCTGACCTCATGCGCTCCACTGATTAGATTGGGCGTCACCCTGGTGTATTGAGAAATTAAAGGAGATGAGTCGGTCAAACATCCCCAGAAACTTGATTGGCGTGTTGGGCAGAGCCATGGGAACTCCATGGCTCTCTCCAAACTTGGGAGAGAATCTCCCAAGTTTGGAAGATTGGGAGAGAAGAGATCAACAAACTGTTCCTGCATTTAAAAAAGGGCTTAGCCTCTGCCAAAACAAAGCTGTCTTTCATTTGCTGTTTGGATCCTCGTGCTATCAGCTGACCTTAAAAGGCGAGCTGTTTAAGCGAAACTCCCCTGAAGAGCCTTCACCTGGTGAACTTCCTGGCCTATTTCTCCTATGGATTTTACTTCATTCTTTCTGGATATTGAACACGTCTTTCATAGTTTTTTGTCTACAGCTTGAAACAGGTCCACGAGTGTCTTACGGGTTACTAGTACTCGCCTTCTCTGTGTTATATCTGTGCTTGTGTGCCAAAGGTGCTCTGTTTGAGCCCAATGAAAATTCTTTTTAATCACCTGTCACTCTCTTTCTTAATGCATTCCATATTGAGATTATTCTATACCTGAATTTTCCAATTGTGGGATTAATAATTATTCATTCATTCATCATCCTCCACTTAATCCTCTACTGGTGTCGCGGCGGTGTTTCCCCTGCCCATCCAGGGGAGAAAGAGCACTTGGCAAATACAGTCAGGACAGGGCGTCAATGCAACGCTGGAATAACAAATATCTTATACAAACTGGCCCACGTCACATGGCAGAACACTCCCAGATTCCAGATGTGGCTCAAATATAACCAAATTAGGGCCAAGTGCTGGTCAGGTGTTTGATATGTGGGTCATTTATATTTTACACTAGTGGACTACCCGTGCTGTGCTGTGGTGGAGAAATTCATAACTTCCATGAACGATGACATTTATATATTTAAAATGAACATATTATTACAAAGTAAGTTATGGCATGTTAAAGACCTGACCAACACATGGTGATATATGAGCCACGTCTGGCATCTGGGAGTGGCCTGCCATGCGACGTGGGCCAGATGAAAATAGGGTATGTTGGCCAGAATCATTTTCACCATGAGATCCATCAAATCCCTGAATACCAGAATTCTCGTGTTTTTTTGTAGCGGCTCGTTGAAATATAAATTACTGGTGCTTGTGTGCAAGGCTAAAGGAACTTTATCTGCATCCTCCATGCAGGTGGTTATCAGACTTGCTCTCTGTCATGGTCATTAAGCTCTGCTCGACTGGACCCAGCCCTCTGAGTTTCTTCATCCTGCTCGCAAACAGCAAAATAAATTTACAGTTTCCTTAAAGGAAAAGCTAAGACCCATCTCTTCATCCTGCACTTAAACCACCACTCACTCCTTAACTCTTTATATACAACAACGCAAAAATATCTTCCTTGTATGTTCTTCTTGACCTGCTGTGAGTTTGTATTTACACTGGCTCTTAAAAGGCTTTTTATCAGACTGGTATGTTAACATCTCTGGCCTCAAGTTTCACACTAAGTATGAGAGAATCTGTGAAACACTGTAAAAGTAGATCTTAATGTAATGAAGAAAATACACCTACAGGAGCGCCGTGACCTTCTATTTTAAGCTTTTATAGCATTCATGTCTTAGCGCAGGCATTCATCAGGATTTTGGAGTGTGTCTCTGGAAATTTTAACCCATTTGTTTAAAAGAGTGTTCTTGAGATCAGCCAGTGATCTAAAATAGCAGGACCTGGCTCACAATATCAGTTCTAATTCATCCCAAAGGTGTGTGGAGGTTCAGATCAAACTTCTGTGATGGCCAGTCACGCTTATCCACATCAAACACTCCCAATTATGTGTTTAATCCTATAAAATAATATAGATGGCACTAGACCTTATATGTAAACATTAACATGGTCCACATGTCTCAAAACTTTAGGTTCACACCTACGTGAGCCACTTTCTGATGTGTACATGGCACAATAAATGCAGAATGTGGGTCGGTTAAAAATGGGAGATTTCGAATAGATGTGTGCCAGAATGATTTTGCAGACTGGGGAAGCCATGCTTAGGCCTGGCCCCAAAATGTTTTAATGAAGTTGGAAGCATGAAATTTATAGAATACATGGCTAGGTGCTTGATGTTATGCAGCTGTGGCAGTGGGACAAACTGATTATTTTGCTCATTAAAGACTCTGCACCACCTAATGGACACCCCAAAGATTTTAGGTTTAGTTTAGTTTAGCTTCTAAATTGTAAATGTTTTCTTTAAAAATCGACAAGTTCAAATAAATTGATGGCAAATCCAGAGGCCAATCTGGAAATTCCAGGAAGTTAGTGTGTGACTTTACTGTTCGAATACAGTAAATAACAGACCCAGCGATGACCGAGTGAATTTTCCAATGCTTGTTCATTAGATTCAGAAGATTTTTTTCAAACAGATAAAGAGGATGTATCTGCAGTGACTGTGGTAGGGGCTGTCTTTAATGACAACATTCAGCCATTTAGATTTGAGCAGAAGAGACCACCTGAGAGCAGCAAAGCTCAACCTGAGCCAGTCATCAGAAATGGGAATTCTGACTGGTAGGAAGCAGGCTCTTAAACACCTCTCGTTAACTTCTTTACATCTCCGTATTTTTGGAAAGCACGTGGTTATGGTGGTGCGGCCATCTTTATATGTCGCACAAAGCGAGAAAGCCATGGGACAGGGGTGGTACTTTTGGCGAATTCAATTCGCCGAACATTGCAGCTTTAGGGTTAATACTGTCTGTAATAAAGCTTGTTCCTTTTCCAAGTCCCGCTTTCCACATATCATAGTTGTGTTAATCGTTCCCCATGAAGTGAGCACTACCTATAACAGACTGAGCGGACTCGTCTTTTAAAGTTGACAAATTTTTGCCACTTTTTTGATAATTTGTGATCTTTGAGTCATTTTTACAGGGGGGCACCACTGTACACTGAAATACTGCAGCCCAAAATCATACCCCTTTTTGTCATTTTGCACATTCAGTTTGTCTCTTTTAACTTCTTGGCTTGTTGTCCACCACCACGTATGACGTATATACAAACTCTAAAGCTATATTATGCTGTATTTATTTATTTGACAATTTTATATTAGCTAGTGCTTAGACTTTAAATATAAAAATCAAGTATTACAAAAAAGTATTACACTATTAATGTTTTCTTATGAAGACCACCTTTGGCTCTCATCCAGTCTGTGAATACAGTCACTGGACCAGCAGTGCCTTAGCTCAGCCAGATGTGACCCACATCCAGATGCTATGTGGAAAATCTTCCCCGAGGTTTTTATTCCAACCTTTAAAAAAAACAGCAGCTCAAAATCCGTAAAGCATCTGTTTCGCAAACTAGAGTTTGGTGCATTTATCCTGTGCCTCTTTCTCGTCTCTTTGTTATGCACTTGTTTGTGTGTGTGTGTGTGTGTGTGTGTGTGTGTGTGTGTGTGTGTGTGCGTGGTATATTAGATTGTACCTCTTGGCTCATGGAACAGACCAATATTTTTCACTCTATACCTCATAACAGTAACCATGGTTCTGTAATGGACGTTCAGCAAGATTCTGATTTGAAGGTGAAATTTATGAATGGATTTGGAAACCCAGTGACCCCAAAAACCTGCAGCTGTCCACCCTTGAGAAATGTATAACCCAACATCCACCCAATTAACTGGGGGTGAAAAAACCCCAGAGCCCTCTTCAGATTTATTACAGTGCTGGTTGTTTATCATTGTCCTAATTATCTGTGAATTTGGTGCTTGTTGAGCGAGTTACCATTTTTCAAAGCCAATGCCTAAATTATGAAGGTCAACTCTGTAAGGTCTTATATTATCTATGTATTCTAAATGTAATATCATGCAATCCACATTCTGCAGGTGGAGGTGCTTAACCTGGGCATCATTATCATTTCTCACACAAACAAACATTTCCAATGTTCTGAGAAGGAACCCAAATAGGACAAGCCAAAGTGACAGTAGCAGGGCAAAATTCCCTGGTTTTTGATTTATGCTTTCTCTCCCTATCTATTAAAGGCAAAACCTGATTCCTTATCAAGTTCTTGGAAAAAACTAAATCCCCATAAAAAAAACTCTGAAAAACTAATGGGTTCTCACTTTCCATGCAATTGTTGATTCGCTATCGCCATTGAATGAAACTCCTCAAATGGGTTGTGGTCTTTTGGTCTTGTTCCAAACCTCATTATGTAATAATACATTTATTTGAAATATATGAACTCCAAATCCATCACTTATTCAAAAACAAATGCCATTCAACTTTCAAGTTGTTCTCAAGTCACCCCCCCCCCTTCAAGTGCAACACAGGTATTCCACTGATTAAGTCATTAATCATCAATAGATAAAGTGATTGGACTCAGCCATGGGTGGTGGAGGTGCTGACTGACCTACTAGTCCAGTGGAAATAAAAGGTTATGTCCATTAGAGTCCAGTGTGTGAGATCAAAGATTCGCTTTAGTGTTCTGTCATTGTCATTGTAACCTTAAAAACAAAGCAATATAGGAGAGAACTTGTAGAAACTAGTTGGGGGGCTAAAAGGGGCAGATAGTGCTGGTAACATTGTCAAGAGGGTTCCCTGGAATTTCATCACCATGTTTGTGCAGAGGTGAAATACCAGGAATAACTGATTCCAGTTCACCAATTTAACACAGTTTAATTAAGGGTTTCACAAATGACGCGTCATGTTTTGGGCGGGTTGCGGACAGCTAGTAAAAGATAATACAATGGATCCTCTGTTTTCGTTGACTTTAGATATCGCCGGATTCAATGATTGTCGATGTCTTTGTTTTTGACAGTTGCTTCAGATTAACTGTAAAATTCACTTTGCATATACTATTTAAAAAAAAAAAAAAAGTCCGCATTGTGTTCATATGGGTCTTGGGCAAAGACCAGCTGAGAACCCCTAGTTTATTTAATATAATACAGGTTCAGAAGATAGAAGTATTGGGACATTACAAATTCTCAATTGTTTGTCAGCTTTAAAGCCTGTCACACTTTTGGAAAATCTTACTACCAGACTTTGGAGCATAGCTGTGGAAATTATTGCCTATTTATCTACTAGATGAGAATTCTCTGATCCAGTTCATCCTGGAGGTATTCATCTGTGTGGGCCAATCACCAAGAGGTGGGACTCAAAAACTTTGTCCATATGGTGTATCATAGTATTATGGCATATTTATATGTATTAATATGTATTTGTAACTTTAAATGAAATCTTTTGGACATTGCTGTTTGTTTGTTCCTAAACTATAAATCTAAATGTCACCAGAAGCAGCTCTGGTATAAAGGTTTCTCCTTGAGATCCTCTTTTGCCTAAAAGTCAGTGAACACCACATTTTTGTGCTTATTAAAATCCGATTTGTTTAGTATGAAATGTCACAGCGAGATATAAAAGCACCAACACCAAGTGCTCCTCTTTATCAGCTGCCAACATAAGGACTTTCCCTATGGAGTGAAGTGGACAGGAACCTGAGGGAAACTTTAAAACAGGCCACAGCATCTGAAAGTCTCCAAGAGTTGCATCAAAACAGCTTCCTCTGAAACTTAAAAGGTGGAGGGGAGTTTAGAGATACGCCTGATGTTATTTAAAGCTAAGGATTCTGGTCTAGGTGTCTTTTGAAGAGGGTTGAACATCTTGAAAGAGGCAGAAACCCAGCCAGATAGACAGCTCGCCATGAGGGAGAGTAAACTGGAGCTGGGAAAAAGTTGGCTATCAGTTTTATTTTCAACTACGTTTGTTCAGAGGCGCAATTAGAGAGCATATGATTTCTACACTGGTAACATACCTTTTTATTTATCAGATCTTTTGCATTTTCTTCAAACTATAAATTTGTGCTTCAAAGAACAAGCAAAGGAAAAAGTCTTTTATATACTTAAGATGAGACATTAAAAGGGAGATCTATATTGGTTGGGTGGCCACAAAAGACAAGGTAACATGTTACAATGATGGTAACATGATAAAGTCAAACAGGGGTATTAAGAATGTTATGATGTCATAATTCAATAGCAGACACAATTTATTCATACAGCATGAGACTTTAAAGGATAGAAACTGCAGAGTACTTAGTCATGATGGCTCTCTGGGGCGTTTTACCACTAGATGTCTAATAAGTGGTGTAGCGTCAATGCTCCCAATCTGCGCCTTGGTCGACGGATTGCTATTTCAATGATGCAGCTACCTTGACTCAAGTAGTTCAGCTTTGTTTGATGGCTTGTTGCTATCTATCTTCCTGTTGATTACTTCCAAAGGTTTTCATTGGGGTTCAGGTCTGGAGATGGGCTTGCTATGACGTAGTCTTGATCTGATCCTTCATCCACGCTTTGATTGACCTAGCTGAGTGGCATGGAGCATTGTCCTGCTGGAAAAAAAGTGACTTACAAGTATCCTAAATTGGTTGGGACCAGAACACAGGGTTGATACAGCACCAGGAAGCAATGAGGGTTAAGGGTCTTGCTCAAGGACCCACATTAACAACTTCAGTGGACCTAGAATTTGAACCCACAACCTTCTGATTGATAGGCCAACACCCTAACCACTTAGCTTCCACTCACTTATCCTAAGAGTTGGGCAACATTGCCAGAGCAGAGGGAAGCAAGTGTTTTTCCAGGATAACTTTACATGTGGCTTGATTCATACGTACTTCGCAAAGATGAACCTGCCCAATTCCAGCCTTGCTGAAACATCCCAAGATTATCACCGATCCTCTACCAAATTTCACAGTGGGTGCAAGACGCTGCGGCTTCTACGCCTCTCCAGGTCTCTATCTAACCATTAGACGAGCAGATGTTGGGCAAAGCTGAGAATTGGACTCAGTCCTCTACGGTAAAATCCTTATGGTCTTTTGCAAACCTTGCATTTCTTTTGCTCCTCATTGATGAAAGCCTTTTTTAAAGCTTTTTATGACTTGAGCCCTGCCTCTAGGAGCCTGTTACAAACTGTAATTGCCGTGCACTTTACCTCAGCTGCCATTTGACATTCCTTTTTTAGGTCACTTGTTGTCATCCCGCAGTGGCTGACCAATAATTTTTTTCCAGAGCTATAAATAAACTACAGGTTGGGACAACAGGTAGAAATGAGTGGCACTTAGCAAGACAACCCCTATAAAGGAGTGGTTCTGCAGGTGGTGACCACAGACCTTTTCTCTGTTCTTTTTCATTCTGGCTGATGTTTTTGTTACTTTTGAGTTATCTCACCATAGAGGTAGCATGAGACAGAGTCTACAACCCACACAAGTTGCTCAGGTAGTGCAGCTTATTCAGGATGGCACATCAATGCGAGCTGTGTCAAGAAGGTTTGCTGTGTCTGTCACCACAGTG
>JAOUQT010297454.1:0-16533 GCA_025769995.1 Xyliphius kryptos | reverse complement strand
GGGTTTTGGAGGAGCGAGTCAGGAAACGTTCTCCTCCACCAGCATCACGTAGTGACCTGGTCACTATCCTGCAAGAACAATGGCTTCAGATCCCTCTGACCACTGTGCAGGACTTGTAGATGTCATTCCCAAGAACAATTGACGCCGTATTGGCCGCCAAAGATGGCGCTACACCATACTAATCAATTATTGAGGTCTAAAGTGACAGGTGTTCCAGTTTTATTGTCCAACCCCTGTATATGTGGTTGTTTGGCAGACGCTTTTATCCAAAGCGACTTATAAGTATCCCATTTGATAATTGGGGTCAGAACACAGGGTTACCCACAGAATCCCTTGAGCAATAAGGGTATTGCTCAAGGACCCACATTGGTAACCTCAGTGGAACTGAGAATTGAACCCACAACCTCAGATTGCTAGTCCAAGACCCTAACCACTGAGCTACCTCACCATATCTGCAATGTCTCTCAATCTGGACTGAAATGAGAATACAGAGGTGGCCAGAGTATAAAATACCGGTGCCTCATATTATATAAAGCTGTCTGCAATGTTTCTGGAGTCACAAGACATCACACATGTGAGACATTTCTATTATGCCATTGTTGGCTCGGCAAACTGCACTGAGCCAAAGCTGGCCCTTATATGTAAACCTATATAAAAACCACATCATTGTGGGTTTTGTCATAGAAATGCAGTATTAGTTATTAAAAAAAACACAACATGTACTTTTTTAACACCTACACTAACATTAAGATGACGCTGGTTATATAAGGATAATGTTTATATCGAGTTTTTCAAGAAACACTTTATAAAAGGCAATTATTAAATGTTGAAACTCCACACCCTAAATGACTTCTCTCTGTGTTGGTATTATAACCCGTGATTAGGTGTTGACAAAGGCATGTCCAGTCTGTATTGAGGACAGAACAGCCAACAAAACTAGTAGTTAGCTTCATACCGGTGTCTGGCCTTCCATCTGATTATGGCTTTCTGTTCGCTCCTCAGATGTGTGACCTGCTGGAGACGCACTACCTGAACAAGCAGGTGCACAACATTAAGACTCTGGGTGACCATATCACCAACCTCACCAAGATGGACCCTGCCAACAACAAGATGGCAGAGTACCTATTTGACAAGCACACTCTACACTGCCAGAGCTAAAAGGATTTATTCACATGCTTTTGAAGGCTACATGCATACGTCCCATAAATCCAATCTGCATCTTTTGGCGTAGCAGGAAATCAATGATAAAACTAGCTGTATTGGCGCCCTTGGCGTATTTGGTGCCGTAAGGATTTTGTAGCCTAACCTCATCAACATAATAAATGAATATTTGCACTGCAAATTTGTCTTTGTATAAATTTACATTTTGTATTGTGTATATTATTGATCAAGTACAAAGTTGTATCATTAGATTACTTATTCCTTGATTTAGTTCCCAACTCACTTATTTTAAAAGGGGCCAGTTGAGGCCTTATCTAGGCATGCGTAGGGTGAAGGTGAGGAGACACCCTAAAGAAAAACTTTCCAATTTCAGCTCAAGGCTACCACACAGATAACCACATATGCACTTTCAAGATAAAAAAATAGTATCTTGTAACCACCTCGTAGCATGTTTTTATCACGTGAAAGGAACTCAGAGATCCCCAAATAAACCCTAGAAACATATCCCAATGTACCATAGAGAAAATCCAAGAAGCTTATCTTAGTGCTCAGAGGGCGAAAGATGACACAACACCCTGTAGGACACCCGAAAAGCCTTGACCAGTGTTTATATGACAAAAGGTAAAGGGGCACCCAAGAAAACAGCCTATCCTAGTGGTCACTGGTAAACGGTAGGGAGACACTCTGAAGATCTGACTAGTGTATTACATAATACGTATAATGTAGGATGGCGGCACGGTGGCTTAGTGGTTAGCATGTTCGCCTCTCTGCGTTGGGGGTTCCTAGTTCGAATCCCGATATGGGTCAAGTTTTCATGTCCTCCCCGTGTCTGCGTGGGTTTCCTCTGGGTTCTTCGGTTTCCTCCCACATCCCAAAAACATGGATTTGAGGTAAATTAAGTGCTATAAATTGCCCTGTTTAGTGTGTGTGTGTGTGTGTGTGAGTGTGTACCCAGCGATGGATTGGCGCCCTGTCTTGGGTGTAGCTGCCCAGCGCCAGAGACATTCTTCCCTGGATGGGCATGGAGAACCTCCCTTCCTCGACCAGCATAAAGAAATAAGCGGAAGATAGAATGACTGAATGAATGTTAAGTAGGAGTGGCATACAATCTATAGGGGTCACAAGCCATTTGAGGTACAGCTGTTTTGCTATGCGTGGTGGTTGGTTATGCACGTTTTGAGGTATTTTGGTGTCGCTTTTATTACGTTAAGCTTTATTTGTCATCTGTGGTTTTTTTTCTCTCATGCAGTTTTGCCAGAACTTTTGTAAATTAAACTGAAATGTTCATTGCTATGTTGATGACCCATCATTTGTCATTTTCCCCTGACGACTCCTCTATTCCAAATCGGATATCCACCACCGACATGTCTGTCTGGATGAAGACCAGTCACCTCAAATTAAATTTGGCAAAAAACAAACTACTTATAATTCCAGAGAATCATCTTAAACTTTCAGAACAGGTCACGAAAACTGCCAGGAATATCAGACCTTTCCTAACAGAACAGTCTACCCAGCTGCTGGTCCAAGCCTTCATCCTTTCCCGGCTCGTCTATTGTAACGCTCTGCTTGCCGGTCTCCCAACTTCAACAATCAGACCTCAACAGCTGGTTCAAAATTCTGCAGTCCGACTCGTGTTCAACCAGCCCAAGCGAACTCATGTCACTCCATTCCTTCTCTCTCTCCATTGGCTTCCTGTAGCTGCTGCATTCAATACAAAGTACTGACTCTGACCTACAGGACAGTCTCTGGATCTGCCCCCTCTTACCTTCTTTTGATGATACTACAGTGTAGCTGGTTGTTCCTAAACTACTGACTTGTGTTTATCTCATTTGTAAGTTGCTTTGGATAATAGCGTCTGCTAAATGACTTAATGTAAATGTGAACGGTTCCCCTGGGTAGTGTGTGTGTGGCACAAAGAACATGGTGTTGGTACCACAAAGTTATTTTATTTCTTGTTTCTCCCGGTTCGCGTGCACTGCTTTCACGGTCGCCGCCGGATCGAGTTCCCGTCTCCTTCTCTTCCGGTTCCTTTTCACTGCAACCCAGAGAGTAGTCATTAGCACAATCATCTTGAGTCAGGTGCGACCGTTTACCTGGCCTGCCTCCCGAACCCGGCTCCCGTCTACAGGCCACGCCCATCATGCCCTCACACCACAGTGAGATTTTGTTCTTATTCCACAAGCACTTGCTATGGAAAAAAATCTAATGGTTTTGTGTAGAATCCTATGGAACTAATAGTTTATTAATCTAAAATCTGCATGGGGAACCCTCTCATGAATAAATAGCTTGATGGACAATGTTGGAATTGTTGGAGAACACACATCTCTTAATGTTTGCTCTTCAGTAATTTTTTAAAATATGCGTTTAAAAGGATCTTTTGCTGAATGGAGGCCTTGTCCATACTAAATCAATAAGAGGCGTATCTACATACTTTTAACACAAATACCAGACCTTTTTGTCGTAATAGAAAGCCACACAAGCATTCTTTATGTGAACAGTCAGAGGCCTCACCCTTTTTACTACGACTATGATAGGTTTACTAATATTTGGTCACGCCAACTAATAAACATTACCATTCATACAGGTTAATGAAATGGATGGTACAACAGGATTTCATCTAGTGAATTAATTCCTATTCATGTTACCATGATGCTTACTATTTGTGATGTCATTAGTGGCTTAACAAGCACACCTGCCTCTGTTGTCATGTCTGAAAAACAAAAAGCTTACGCAACCTAATGTTTAATCTAGGAGTGGCTGATATTTTAAATTTAATCCTGTTTTTCCATTTGTAACTAGATACTTTACTTAGTGCCATGAAGTGCATCATACAATGCAATATACATTTGGTTTTGTTCTGGTCATTTTAGCAGTTTAATTGAGAAGTTTAAAAGAAAGATCGTAGAAACCAACAGCCACATCTATTGCATTTCCTGTTTCAGTACGGTAGTTCTTATTTTAAATCATGTACTTATTTGCATCTGCCCAAAGGTTCTCCTCTGGATGGTCATCAGGAACATTACGACCTAGTAGACATTCTTTTTGGAAAAGGGGTCTGTATCAATTAGTAAAACATTCTGGAAGCAGAGGACGGCTCCAAAATCATCTCCTAAATTGTTGGTACTAGTTTTGATCAGGTAAGTAATGTTTACCCTAAAGCAGTAGGCTTTTAAGTAAGCAAGTACATATAGTAACCATGCAAGTGGTCACACCACCAATAAGACCACCTCTTCAGGCTGAGAAATGGCACTGCTGGTCCAGTACCAGCATGTGAGCCAAAGGTGGCGCTCCAGTAAAAAACATTAATATGGCCCTCACATCCTCCATATATTCATTCATTATTTATCTTCCGCTTAATCCTATACTAGGGTCACGGTGGGTGTCCGCATGCCCATCCAGGGGAGAATGTCTAGGGCACTGAGCAGACGCCCAGGACAGTGCGCCAATCTATCGGTTGACACACTAACTCACACACACACAGACTACAGGGGCAATTTAGAGAGTTTTTGGAATGTAGGAGCAAACCGGAGAACCCGGTGGAAACCCATGGCGACAGGGGGGAGAACATGGAACCTGCACCCAGATTGGGATTCGAACCAGGAATCCCCAGCGCTGAGAGGAGAACGTGCTAGTTAGTTAAGGATTAACCAGCTCAACTGCAGTTTCATTTTAAATGAAATAATAATAAATAAAAACATTACAGCAAGCGCTTAATGTGGTGCTTTTGGAAGAACTCTCAGCTCTTGGGCTGTTCCCTGATAATTCTGATGGTCTCAGCATTATGGAGAGCATTACAAAGATTAAAGCACAATTTGGCAGTTGTCACTAGAGGGCAGTAAACCAGTTAGGGTGTCTAGGGGAAAAAAATGAAGATTAGAGGGAGCTGATCCCCAGATTGTCCCTTAGGCCAAAGTCAGAGCCTTGTGTTTAATGCAGGCAGCTAATGGAAGCCAATCAAGAAGGCCAAGTAGTGGAGTCACATGGGCTCTTGTGTTGGTTGAGCTGGAAACAAGATGAGCTGCAGAATTCAGGATCTGAATCTTGCCAAATGAGAGATCAGCAAGCAAAGCTGCTGCAGGTACTGCCACAATCAACTTATTTGATGACATGACTGCTGATGGAATATATATATACATCTTTCAAGTAAAAGCACAAACCTGGAATATTCTTGCCTGACCAAGTCAGCTACCTAAACTGAGTTCCACCATGATTTTAGATGGATAATCAAGACCAGGACACTCATGTAACCTCAGGGTAGCTGCAGTACAAACCTGTCAGGATCATTAGAGGAGCACCACAAAGAATATCCAGCAAACTACAAACTGTGATCAAGGTAAACAATCCACTGCTCCACGCTATAAATTATTCATTCATTATCTTCCACTTGATCCTCTACTAGGGTCACATTGGGAGTGTTCCCCATGCCCATCCAGGGGAGAACGTTTCGAGCGCTGGGCAGATACACCCAGGACAGCGTGTTGCTTGGCACACTCGCTTACGCAACCCCCCCCACACAAACACACACTATATGGGGCAATTTAGATCATTCAATTTGCCTTAAATGAATGTTTTTTGACTGTGGTAGGAAACCGGAGAACTCGGACAAAACCCACGCAGACACTTTTCAAAATGGCGGCTTCCTGCATGGCAGCGGCTGCTCTAGCTCCCGTGTGTGATGTGCGATTAGCTGAGTAGGTCTGCTCTGGGGTTTTTCTTTCACATTCCCAAAGACATGCTAATGTAAATGAGAGATAATGAATTTTTTAACATGTGACTGGGTTGCTTGTAACTGTTCATGTAACTGATGCTGTCCAGTCATTAAAGTCCTAAATCAATAAATCAATAAATGGTTCAGTGTTTTGTTACGAGCTCATTCCGGTTGCTCGGGTCAAGGCGTGGCAACATCAGGTGACAGAAAATAAAGTCTGCTTAAGTTCCTCAATATACTGAACGACCCGATTGTGCTATCAGTGAACCTACGGTTGCAGTATTGGATTTAATAACATGAATGGATTTTATCTTTACGAATGGTACCGGCATATTCCAAGATAACATTCCCAGAGTTCACTGGGTTTAATTTGAGAAAGATTATGTTTTTATATGTTACAAATAAAATTTTGTAAGTGCAAAATGTAACTGGTAGCCAGTGTAGGTTTGATACTGTACAAAGAGGTTCCACACCAAATAAATAATTATGGCCAAATAATTATAAGTATTTAAAAAGGAAACAATCGTTGTGATAAGTTTAATAAAACTATGAATAAAGATGTTAAAAGAAGGTTTTACAAGCAGTCTATCTTATTTATAATTAAATTTGAACAGATTCCATCCATCCATCCATCCATCATCTTCCGCTTATTTCTCTATTGGGTTACGGTGGGGTTCCCCATGCCCATCCAGAGGAGAACATCTTGGGCGCTGGGCACATACATCTAGGAAAGGCTGCCTATCCATCGCTGGGCACACACACACTAACACAGACTATATGGGGCATTCAATTTACCTAAATGTAGAGAACCAAGCGGAAACCCACGCCCTCACTGGGAGAACATGGAAACTCCACCCAGATTGGGGATTCCCGGTTTGAATCTCAACGCTGAGAGGCGAACTTGCTAACCGCTATGCCACCGTGCCACCCCAACTTTGTTATTGAATATTTAAATTATTGTTCTGTTTCTAAAAACACACACAAACAAACAAAAAAAGGGCAATTTAGAGCAGTCAATTTACCTTGAATCTATGTTTTGGAACCTGGAGAAAACCCATTCGGACATGGGGAGGACATGGACTCTCCACCCAGATCGGGATTCGAACTGGGAATCTCCAGCACTGAGAGGCGAACTTGCTAACCACTAAGCCACCGTGCCACCCTAATATTAGTTTCAATAAATAAAATAATATCTAAACAGCATGATGTTCTACTATAAATATCACAATTGACACAATTTAGGTATGTGAAGTCATGATTCAGTAAAACTACAATAACAAAATAACTAAATTAGTAAGAAGTGCAGTTTGGTTTTTCATAGTTTATATCTAATTATGTTCAGTGAACATGGTTTTAGCCAAAGTTTGAGCTTTGCTGGACCAACCACCGTTTTTGTAAGTCATGTAAACAAGCACTTTTGCAGACCACTGCAGACAAAGTTAAAATCATTTGTTTACATTAATCATAGTATTAACTTTCAACTACGTAGGTCTATTTAATCTGTTTAATTCAGCATTATAAGGTCTTCTGCTAAGTCACACTTCGTTTGCATTTTATGCTGTGACTGTCTCAGATGACACAGTTGGTGATACTCTCATGCTTATTCAGCATTTCCCATGATCATTCCCTTTACACCTGTGACTCAAAGGTAAAAGTGTTGTTAAACAACATGAGCTATTACATTGGTATTGTTAATTAGAACTATTATTTACAGTTTATTATTAGAGTTTAAACATGATTTATTAGTTTGTTACCTGAATTAAGTACATCCATCATCTTCCGCTTATTCCTCCACTAGGGTCGCGGTGGGGTTTCCCATGCCCATCCAGGGGAGAACATCTCAGGTTCTGGGCAGATACACCCAGGACAGAGCACCAATCCATCACTGGGCACACACACACACTCACACACACTATACGGGGCAATTTAGAGCATTCAATTTACCTGAAATCCATGTTTTTAGAACCCGAAGGAAACCCATTTGACACAAGCAGAACATGGAAACTCCACCCAGATTGGGATTCGAACCAGGAACCTTTTTTTTTTAGCAGAAACCCACGTGGACACAAGGAGAACATGGAAAATCCACCCAGATTGGGATTCGAAACGGGAACCATTTCTTTTAGCAGAGGCTTCTATCCAAAACAACTTACAAATGTTCCAACTTAAAGTGTTTGGGGTCAGAACACAGGGTTGGTTACAGCATCCGGGGAGTAATGAGAGTTAAGAGCTTTGCTCAAAGACCCACAATGGTAATTTCAGTGAACCTGGGATTTGAACCCACAACCTTCAGATTGATAGGCCAACACCCTAACCACTGAGCAACCATGCCCTCTGCCCACGGAACTGGTGATCTGACCATGGTGATTCCCCACCTTTATTCCTAAAGTTAGATTATTAGGATGTGTTCCAGATCCATCTGCAACTTTAAACAAGTTAAGGGAAATAGCTGAATATAATACAACAATTACTTCTTTCTTAATATCTATACTTTTAGTTACACTAATAACATACATTATTACAACATCCTAATGCTAACCAATCCTGAAATATTCAACAACATACAACTAATAAGAGGTCAATTCATAATGTTGAAAATGCTCAACTCCATATAAAAGCTTTTTGGAATCTCAGCAGAACAGTCTGGTTTCATTATGTTTATAGCAGGTTTTGTGAGAACATGAAGTCATAACCAAATTTGTGCTGTGCTGGACAAACCACCAGTTTTGTGATGATGTGGCGCACAACCTTCTGCATATCACTGTAGACTCTTTCGATTTAGTATCTGCAATAGATAAAAAGGTTCTTGACTGCTGTACAGGGTCCTGTTTAAACCTGTTTAAACCCTGTGTTTTGACCCCAACCAAGTTGGGATGCTTGTAAGTCGCTTTGGATAAAAGCGTCTGCTAAATAACTAAATATAAATGTGAATGTCTGTACCTGGGATTCAAATCCAGGACCTTCTTGGCGTAAAGCTGAAGCATTAATCACTGAGTCACCATGCCGCCCAAATTAAAAATTTCAAGGTTTATATGAATTAGAGCTTCATACTGTTTTTAATTGAATGTAATTAGAGGCAGTTGTGTAACACTACATCACTTGGGCTTGTGCTGAGTCACACATAGTACACATTTTACTTACAAAGTCTCTGATGATACAGGTGGTGATACTGTTTCTCTTATTCAGCATTTTCCATGCCAGATCACGTAACAGCTATGACTCAGGAGAACAGGGCAATTCCACAACAGCATCTCTAATAAATATTTTTTTAGTTACTTATGAATACAGGCAATCTAGAAAACAATAAAACATGTCAATAAAATTTGGAATCAAATCACCTTTTTTATTACACGGTCCCTGTGACGGTGTAGAAAAGTACTGTCATCAGTAATTTACTTTTATTAGATTAATAAGAGGTTTAGGGGAAAATAAATATGTGCAAATAGCCTGCTGTTTTAAATTGCTTTTTAATATGCTTTATAAAAGTACACTGCTCAAAAATAAAAAGGGAACACTAAAATAACAAATCCTAGATCTCGTTGAATAAAATATTTCAGTTGAAAATCTTTATTTAGTAGATAGTGGAATGCGTTCAGAACAAAAGAACAATTAAAAATGATCAAAATGTGGATAAAAATGATTCTCCCATGGAGGTCTGGGTTTGGAATCCTACTCAAGATCAAATGACAGGATGATCACACACGGACTTCCGCCTTTAAAAGCATTACTTTATAAAAGAAATTTGGTTGGATACTTTGAAGCACTTAGATAAATATATATTTTTAACATTTTTAATTTTAAACATATAAGCAAACCATTATCTTCCACTTATTCCTCTACATTTACATTTAGTCATTTAGCAGACGGGCACACTCACTAGCACAACCCCACACATACAAACACACACTATATGGGGCAATTTAGATCATTCAATTTGCCTTAAATCCATGTTTTTGGACTGTCGGAGCAAACCGGAGGAAACCCACACAGACACTTTCCCCCACGTATAATGTGAGTGGATGTGTGTGTGAGTGTGTGCCCAGCGATGGATTGGCCCCCTGTCCTGGGTGTAGCTGCCCAGAGCCCGAGATGATCTCTTCTGGATGGGCATGGGGAACTCCACCCACGATCCTAGTAGGGGAATAAGCGGAAGATAATGGATGGATGGATAAGCAAACCAAGACATTTCGGACAATTCTCAGTCCCACCAAGTACCATGGCTGAAGTGCCCTTAAGCAAGGCACCTAACCCCAATTGCTCCCCGGGCGCCGTATAAAAGGCTACCCACCGCTCCGGGCACGTGTGCTCACCTCACCAGTGTGTGTATTTGTGTGTGTTTCACTGCACGGATGGGTTAAATGTGGAGGACAAATTCCTCTGTGTGTAAGCACAGTAGGCAAAATGAATCACTTTATCACAAGCTCCCACAGACAAAGGTGCAGTTTATTGGGCAAAAGGCAGCGTTTCTCCAATGGTTTTCATTTATTCATCATCTTCCACCTAATCCTCTACAGGAGGCTTCTCCATGCCCATCCAGGGGAGAACGTTTCGCACGCTGAGCAGATACACCCACGACAGGGCACCAATCCAATATCTATACTATTTCATATTCTTTTATAAATAAATGAATATAAAAGTCTAATGTAAATGAACATTTAACAGAATGGCATTAATATGAATATGTTTTTAATCCAAATTAATAACTTTTTGACATCTTCACTCTCTGGTGAAGCCTTTAGCTTCTTTAGCAGTTCCTTGTTCTCCACAATGGAACTTATCATAGATTTCAGCTATCTTAATTGCGCTCTGGTATTTTTGAATGCTTTCCTTCTTTAACTCGATCATGTTGCTACTCTTTTTCTTTCATGGGCTGCTGGATCTGCAAACATTTTTTGGTCCCATAATGGTGCTAAAAGTTCACTTTTACTTTGCAAGGGAAACCTAACAGGTACAATGAGATGTGTCCATGTTAAATAAATCAAAATCAACTGCCGAAAACAGAGAAGTCAACAAACGCCGAATCCGAATAACAGGACGCACTTAATTTTTTTGTAAACTGTCCACAACACACTCAGAACATGTCCATGACCCACTTAGAATGTGTCTGCGACCCACGTGCTCGCAACCCATCCAGAATGTGTCCGTTACCCGTCCAGAACAGAATGTGTCTTCTACCCACACAGAACATGTACATGACCTACTCAGAACAGAACGTGTCCGCAACTCGCCCAAAACGTGTCCAGGACCCATCATTTGAGAAACCCTGTGCTAAATGACTAAATGTAAATGCATGATTTAAATCTGTGAAAGGGAACCCAGAACAACCCAGGAGAACATACAAACTTTCACAAAATCAAAGATTGTGGATCCCAATTAAAAAACACTTTCTGACATTTGAATCAGTGTTTACACATTTAGTGCACTAAAGGCATTTCACTTAAAGACTCCGGACCTGTGTGTCTGCATTGAGGACTTTGATCCTTTGGGTGGAGATGAACAGGTCGACCTCCGTCAGCGTCGAATCAGCCTCAGAGTTCTGCAAAAAATTAAACATAAAAACATCAGCATTTAATCTACTAATCTGGGATTTAAACTAGAATTTCATATGCAGTATAGAAAACACTTCAGAATGTTTTTCAAATATTTAAGAACAACTTGAATTAGGAGGCTGAATTTAATACACTTTTGGCTGTTCACTACGGACCCAAACCAATAAACTATAGATTTAATTCTCTGTGTTTATTTGAAGCAGTGGAACTTTTCTCAACTTCACTGTGCAGTGAGCTCACAGACCAATCACGTGCAGAGTTAGATCACCAAAGGTGCTCCTCAGCCAATCAGATCTGTGCAGCTTCAGGAGATCTTCAGATCTTCAGATCTTCAGGAGTGTGCAGAGTGCCCAGGTGAGGTACGAAGCGAGATGCAGCAGTTAAAGCAGGGGGTCACCAACATGGTGCCCGTGGGCACGGGGTCACCCGCAAGGACGATATGAGTCGCCTACGCATCTGTTCTAAAACTAGCTTACTATAACGACACATAGTGTAGAGCAGCACAATGTAATGCAATGAAAGATACCATGCTAACTACCCAGTGCTAACTATGCAGTGCACTACGACCGGAAAAAGCCCGCAAAAACAGTACAGCGCAGCTTATGGTATTTATTGATTTCTCCATAAAACAAGAACTTCTCACGAGAAGAGTTGACATTAATAACGCGATGAATGTATAAATTTCATGCATTGCCACTGCACCATCGTGCAAAAGTGATTGGCTGTGGGCACGTGTTGACTCCCGTCATGAAAATCACAAACAGCTTCCACTGCAGAGCTAATCAGCACCAAACATTAAAGATGCTATAGGAGTCACTGTCAGTTTCCTACCTTGATGAATCTCTCATTTATTTTCCGCTTAATCGTCTACGAGTGTTGCGGTGGGGTTCCTCATGCCCATCCAAGCTAGAATGCCCTAGGCACTGGGCAGATACACCCAGGACAGGATGACAATCCATCGCTGGGCACATACTCACACATACACAATCACACACGTCACGTGGCAATTTAGAGCATTCAATTTACATGTTTTTTGGACTGTGGGAGGAAACCAGAGAGCCCGGAGGAAACCCACACGGACCCGGGAAGTACATGGAAACTCCACCCAATTTGGGTTTCGAACCGTGAATCCCCAGCTCTGAGAGAAGAACATGTTAACCATTAAGCCACTGTGCCGCCCACCTTGTTAAATCCTTGTTGATAATTATTGTGAGAAATCATCCACATAATCAGTGTCTTTACATATATATATATATATAATTATTATTAAGAATACCATGTCAAAGGTATATCAAGGGCCGAACGGAGGTTTAGTGGTTAGCATAGTAGTTTCCATGTTCTCCCGGTGTACGCGTGGTTTCCTCCGGGTTCTCCGGTTTCCTACTACAGTCCAAAAACTTGAATTCAAGGTAAATTAAATGCTATAAATTTCCCCAGAGTGTGTGCGTGTGTTTCTGTGTGGCTGTGTGAGTGAGTGTGCCCAGCGATAGGTTGGCGCCCTAGCCTGGGTGTATCTGCCCAGGCCCAGCCCCTCAAGACCCTCATTAAGGATTAAGCAAAAGATAATGAATGAACAAAGGTATAAAGGGAAATTTGTTGTTTCAGAAGTGTGTATGATACTGAAAGCCCTTGCATTCATCGCTACCCAAGAAGGAGCTCTCAGGGTCAAAAAAGCTGATGCGTTGACGTGTTGTTCCGGCCCTTGACGGAGCCCAAGTCCTCTCTTTCCCTGCTGAACCATGGGATACGCACGACAGAACCTTAAACCCCTTTTTATGGAGCCCCACGCCCTTTTTGTTTCCTAACATGGACCTTGCTTCACATGAAACAACAATTCCTTCTACCAATTCCTGCATCAGGTAACTTTGTTTCTATCAGTCGCTTTCCCGCCAATCTACCCGCATGCCAATTGCTATACTGCAAGCATTTCGCGTCTTACATTTACATTTAGCCTTTTAGCAGATTTTTATTTTTATATATACAAAATATTATTATTACTATTATTATTATTATATCTGGTCTACGTTCTGACTACAGGAACCAAAATCAGGTCGTGTTACTCAGTGGTATGATTTGATAGTGGATGGTGGTTTAACCTTCACTCGGCTCACAGCCTCCTGTGCCTGCATCATGCGAATGTTCTTGGATGGATTTCTTTCTGACAGCAACTGTGTGGAGCCCAAATAATTAGCAGCAAAGATGATCCCATCGATGAGATCCTCCGGTTCACATGGACCTGGCACTGCGAGGGGACCACACAAACACACACACACAGTTCAGTGAATGCATATTAAACGATGTGAATATCAAGAACAGTCTATAGTGCTTTAGCCTTTGAGCCAGGATTTTGACTTCATTTCTTCTTGCAGGCAAACAAGTTTCCAGGAGTTTTAAACCACAGTTCATTCATTTTATTTCTTTTAAATCCGCAAAAGCTCAGATTCTATTTTGTAATATTCTGTGGTTGCAGTGTGTAGCTGGACGGCAGCGACGCGGTGGAAGGGGGGAAAGGCGATTGAGGTACACAACTGCCGTCAACTTCGCTGATGAAAATGCACAGCCTTTGTAAGTTGGAAAACCTCATGGCACAGAAAGAGAGATGGGGAGCAGCAGGAATGGGAGGTGACAGTGAATTCAGTAACAGCTGTAATTAATAAAGTCTGTTAATAAAGTGGTTAACACGTTCGCCTCTCTGCGCAGAGGGATCCAGGTTCGAATCCTGATCTGGGAGGAGATCCAATTCTCCGGTTTCCTCCCTCAGTCCAAAAACATGGATTCAAGGTGAATTGGCAAAACTACATTGCTCCTTTATCGTGTGTGTGTGTGTGTGTGTGTGTGTGTGTGTGTGTGTTTCTGTGTAAGTAAGTGTGTGTCCTGGGTGTATCCACCAAGTGGCCGAAACCTTCTCCCATGAATGGGCATGTGGACTCTAATATAGAAAGGCACAGAGTGGGCGAGTCCAGTTGAGGTTCCAGCCATTGAACTCAGGTGTGGCTGCCATTCACTCTACCTGCAGGGGCAAATGAAGCCAAAAGGCTCCTGGGACATTGCCTTCCATACATTCCAGAGCTTCTACTGCACGTTACCTTGTAGAGCTACCGTATCTGGCTTCTAATCTGTATATATCTTTAATTATGGAACGGGACGGGAAGAGAAGAATGCGCACCAACACTCTATTGACTGTCTGGGCTGAGCGCTGCTTACGAAGAGCAGACAACAAGGTAAGTACGCCTCTAACCCCCTGCCACTGGTGACGGAAGCTGAGGGCTGTCCATGCTTACTCCACATTGGTGAAAGTAACGCATCTCCTGCTTCCCAGGCACCCCTCTGAGGAACATCTGGGGAGGACAAGGATTCCCCCTTATGGTCAGTGCAGTAGCTGAGAACTGGATCGGTAAGTAAGCCTTTAATCTTTTGTTTGTCTTATCAATTTTTTTGTCGGGAATGCACACTTTATAAGGTAACCGCCATTAGTCATTTATAATAGCACTGCCACCTGCTGTATGTTTTTGTTTGTATAATCATGAGTAATCTAAGGAATCGTGTGCGGTGTGTAGAATGTGCACATGTCCTCAGATAATTATATTGATTTATCTTATTTATTTGATGTTTATCTCCTGTGGTTCTGTCACATATTTATCAGCATGCCGTGTCCAATAAATGCAATAAATCATTTAAACATACATTTATTCTTAAAAATCCAAGACGTAGAAGATTTATTTGTGTTGTCCCAACTTTTTGCAAAGAGGGAAAAATTTGATAAAATATTTATAAAGTAGTAATATCAAACCTTTATTTTTCAAATGGCAGTGAATATAAGCTACTCAGGTGTGAACAACTCTAAAGAGAATTATTTCATATCTGGAGAGTCAGAGAACATTGAACACACTAAGGTCAAGCAGCCCCTCTGTCATGATCATGTTGTCAGGTTATCATTAAAAAAAATCTGCAGTTGTGTCAGATGCAACAGTGCTTTCATCACGGACTAATGGAGAATAATCAAAAGTCACTTTCCAAAAAATAACAACAGCAGAGTATAACTACAAGCTGGAACCATAAGCCAACAGCCTGGCGTGATCTCCAACTCCATTCTGAAAACACTGTGAACTCTGACCTGATTAAGAATGATCCAATAAAAACTCCCTGCCAGTTTTATCACAAAAATATTGAGTAACTATAAAACATCTGCAGGGGGAGGAAAGTGTCATAAACAGGTGGAAGTCTCTACAGAACATAACATGTAGAGTGTTCCACAGCAATCGACCAATGTGCACGGTGCCATCGATGTATTGAGCACGCAATTGAGCAAATTAGATTGGTGCTTCCATCATTTGGTTAAAGGCAAAATTACATTTTGAAAGTTGTTTGATTAATATATTCAAACAGAGCCAGCAAGTCATAAATAACACTATATAAGCCCGTTTTGAATCTGACCAGACTTTGGACATGCATGTATGTGTACTTGTGTATTCGGTACTCGGGTAAAAAAAAATAAAAAATCGCTTTATCACTATTTTAACCATAGCAATAAAGGGCTTGTTTTTTGCATTATGGATGTAAATCTTTCTCAAATGTTAACTATTAAACTTACACACACATGCATCTTCTCATTAACCACACAAACTAACTACATAACTGAGCTCCAGAATTAACTTTATTACCTTATTAAATGAAGAATATAGAAACATGCTTACCATCGACAAAGCTGGGAAATGATGCCGCTTTCTTCGAGGGCTAAAAATAATCAGAATTAAACAGTCATCATGACGAACAGCATGAGACTCAACATTAAACCCAAAGTCAAATCTGACGTTCAACAGTGAAGCTCAAAAGTGTGTGAATGTTCAACAAAACATTGGCAATGGAGATTAAAGATTCTAACAAAATCTAATCTGACAAAAAAGTAGCTCATTTTGTCACACTATTGCATAGGTTGGCAATAGGTGGCCCGTGGGCCAGATGTATTCTACAAGCATGACACATCTGGCCCATGAGGTTGTTTGAAATACTCTGCTCAAAAAAATTAAGGGAACACTTTAACAACACAATGTAACTTCAAGTAAACCACACTTCTGTGAAACCAACCTGTCCAGTTAGGAAGCAACACTGATTGTG
>JAOUQT010297445.1:0-13802 GCA_025769995.1 Xyliphius kryptos | reverse complement strand
AAAGGTTTTGCCCATGCCACACACACACACACACACACACACACACACACACACACACACAAACTATATAGTGGCAATTCAAAGCAGCCAGTTCACTAGCAGGGTGGGATATTGGCATAGTGTTTAGCACATCCTCTAAGAACCCAGGTTCGAATTCCGATCTGGGTGGAGTTTCCATGTTCTCCCCATGTCTGTGTGTGATTCTCTGGTTTTCATGGACATGGATTCATGGAGAAAGGTTGCTCTAAATTGCCCCCATTCTAATTGCCCCTGTATAGTGTGTGTAAGTAAGTGTGTACCCAGCGATGACCTGGCGCCCTGCTCATGAAACGTTCTCCCCTGGGTAGGCATGGAGAAGTTTCGAAAAAGCTAGAATTCCCTGACATGAAGTAAGAATGCCTGGATAGCTGCGGTGCCGCTGTAATGTATAGATACTGTACTGATGTGTATATTAGTATACTCTCTCTCCATTGGCTCCCTGTAGCTGCATTCAGTACAAGTCACTGACTCTGACCTACAGGACAATCTCTGGATCTGTCCCCTCTTACCTTCACTCCAGCTTGACAAAATACATTGCGACTCATTCACTCTAGTGAATAATCTCTTCCACAAGCCCTTTCCATGAAAAAAAGGAAGCCAAATCAGATAATGATCAGGTTTGAGGATACTACAGTGTCGCTGTTTTTTTCCTCAACTACAGACTTGTGTCGTTCTCTCATTTGTAAGTCGCTTTGGATTAAAGCGTCGTAATAACTGTAATGAAAGAAGTGCAAGAAAATGGAAAGAATTATTTTCATTAGGTGAATAATAACGGTCTCCTGACCCTGAGATGGTTATGAAAATGGCTTTTTAATCTTTGGCCATTTCAACTGGATACTAAATCAGAGCATCTAAACCTAAACCCTCAAGTGTCTAATAACAATCAAGTGAATTAGCTGTAAAATTAAGAGTTACCATCAACCGCTTCAGCATTAACGGCCATATCCGTCTTGCTGAAGCGTAAAATCACAGAGCGCAGGAGGACCTCTGGGCCTGACGTACTGCGGTAAAGACTGTTGGTGGTTAACATATCTGATTGGCCGTGATAATTGGGGGAGAGTTCTGATTGGTTATGGTCAGCGGTTAATCAGCTTCGGAGAAATGTTGTCTGCCAAGGTCAGTGCCATATTCAGCCATCAATCACGTACTTCTACCCCCAACAACACCCCCCCCCACCACCACAACCACTGGCCCACTTTCACTCACACAGTCCCCTCTAATGCTTTCTCTCTCACACACGCTTCATTGTGTTTTATGTGTGATTGTTAGTAATACTTTAAATAAGAAATTATGTTGCATTTTTTCTTCTGGTTTATTTTTATTATTATTATTATTATTATTATTATTATTATTATTATTATTGTTAGTAATTTATCCCTTTTTTTGTTATAACACCATAAATGGTTAAATACCCAAATGTATTCTGCTTCTGATCAAAGTAAAACAAATCACTTTGATGATTCTGATCAATGATTTGCAAGTTTGTTTTTTTTGTTCATTATAGAACCATATACTCAAATATATAAAGGTTTTAACTCAAATAAGTGTAGATTTCAAGATTTAACAATGAATTGACTCGATATGCAAAGATTAAAGATGCAGTGTTCAAAAAGAAATGCCCCACATATTTTCTCTCAGCCATAAACAAAACCAGCGGGTAATGGGATGGCGCTTCTGTGTGTGGATAGAATTCCAAATCATTCCAATCAGATGGTGAAGCTGCAGAGACCTAACTCGGTTACATCGTGTTGTTTTCTCCACTAAGGGACACATTTTAAAGATGATGAGAATGTAATAAATACAGTGACGTTATCGGCAGGGATTATAAGAACAGGGTCCAGGTTCTAATCCCCATCTGGGTGGAGTTTCCATGTTCTCCCTGTGTCCGCGCAGGTTCTCTCCAGGTTCTCTGGTTTCTTTTTGAAGTCCAAAAACTGGTTTAACTCTAGTACCCACTGTGGTTTAAGTCTAGTACCCACTGTGCTTTAAGTCTAGTATCCATTGTTGTTTAACTCTAGTACCTAATGTGCTTTAACTCTAGTACCCACTGTGGTTTAACTCTAGTGCCCACTGTGGTTTAAGTCTAGTACCCACCGTGGTTTAACTCTAGTACCCACTGTGGTTTAACTCTAGTACCCACTGTGGTTCAAAAACTGGTTTAACTCTAGTACCCACTGTGCTTTAAGTCTAGTATCCACTGTTGTTTAACTCTAGTACCCACCATGGTTTAACTCTAGTACCCACCATGGTTTAACTCTAGTACCCACTGTGGTTTAACTCTAGTACCCACCGTGGTTTAACTCTAGTACCCACTGTGGTTTAACTCTAGTACCCACTGTGGTTTAACTCTAGTACCAACTGTGGTTTAACTTTAGTACCCACCGTGGTTTAACTCTAGTACCCACTGTTGTTTAACTCTAGTACCCATTGTTGTTTAACTCTAGTACCCAATGTGCTTTAACTCTAGTACCCACTGTGGTTTAACTTTAGTACCCACCGTGGTTTAACTCTAGTACCCACTGTGGTTTAACTCTAGTATCCACCGTGGTTTAACTCTAGTACCCACTGTGGTTTAACTCTAGTACACACCATGGTTTAACTCTAGTACACACCATGGTTTAAATCCAGCACCCACTGGGGTTTAACTCTAGTACCTACTATGGTTTAACTCTAGTACACACCATGGTTTAAATCTAGCACCCACTGGGGTTTAACTCTAGTACCTATTGTGGTTTAACTTTAGTACACACCGTGGTTTAATTCTAGCACACACCGTGGTTTAAATCTAGTAGCCACTATGGTTTACCTCTAGTACTCACCGTGGTTCAACTCTAGCACCCACTGTGCGTTGATGGGGTTGGTGTGATCTCCTGCTGTATGCCTCCCATTCTCTTTGTGTATCTTTATAAATGTGCAGAAGCGTAAACCTCTGTGTGCTCTGTGGAAGGTTTGCTCTCACTTCAGGTCAAAGGTCAGCTGAATTTCGTTCATTATGCACACGTGCACTTTGACCTACAGGAGGTCAGCCCTGGGTCCGTGCCATTTCTAACCCCTGAACCTGATCTCAATTACTTCTCACTCTGACGCTCTGTTTATTCATAACCCAATCACCCACAATCCCCTATTTTTTGTGTCCTTCACCTATTACTGTTTGAAAGACCTGGTCTGTAAGCTTCAAAAGAAGTCTAAAAGTATTGAGGTATGCAAACACCTGATACCCCAAAGTCATATCTATCATAGGAGATCCTTAAGCTATTTCATTATGTAAAGATCTCTTACAGCAGTAACAGCCGCGCAGTCATTTATGGGACGGATGGGTATATTGAATTAACGAACGTAAATATGACTGGGTCGTTAAGAAAAGGTATTTTTAAGGGGTGGATGGACAGACGGATAAATGAATGGTTGATCTCTTAATGGGTTGAGTGTGGAAGGATTAATGTATGGATGGATACATTAAACCATTTCAGCGTTCTTACATATTTCTCTATGAACCTCCCCTATTAGCAGAACCTTTTAAATAAGTTCCTAGATCTGGTTGTCTGAGTAAGATGAAGCTCCTACACCCTTCCCCTCTTACAGCAGCTACACCCCTCCATTATTTAAGCCCTAACTGCTCTCTGCAGCTCATTCTGAATTGGTAATATCACTATATTTGTCACCGCCTGAAGGGACCGCTCTACTGAATGCTGTTAGTGATTTGGGAAGAACGACAGCAGAGTGTTTATTGTTCCACCAGTTTGATGATGTGCTTCATAATTGATCAGGAGAATGTAATTGTGGCCTCGTCTCATTTCGCCGATGAGTCCTGAGAGATCCACTGAGTGTGTTTATTAGGTTTGTGCATCGCACCTCATATTGAGGGTCGTTTTATTGTTCGGAGGAGGTGGTCGTTCACCACGCCGCTCCTTAACCGTGTTCTCCATTGATTCCTGAGAATGGCTGTGCTCTAAATGACATTCTGCGAAGCATCGCCACTTTTTTTTTAATTTCTTTCTCATTCCGAGGCTTTTTGTCTCATTTCAGGTTGAAGTCGTGTTCGGAAAATGAAACATGACGTCCAGACGTATGAAGGTTTTTTTTGTTTTTGTTTGTTTTTTGAGGCAGCAGTTTATGGGTTTTAACTGAAGGTGATGTAATTCCATCACAAAGTTTACAAGCAGAAAGCGACGTGGTTCCTCAGTGACGGGTCGGGTGGATTGAAACGTCGTCTATTGATTAGGAGTTTTAGATTATAAAGGTCATAAACGAATCGCAGTGGGCTTTTGGTGCGAGTCGTTTTACTCTGAAAAGCCGCATGGATGGAATTCTGCAGTAAAACGCTGAAAATGTCAATTAAAAATTATGAATTTGTTCTAACTTTATTAAAATTCCTTAATTAATGTCACTCATACCAGATTCTTATAAAGAGTGGACTGATTAGGAGGAGGCTGAATGTGTGATTTGATGGCTAAATGAATTCTGGGTAAATGAGAAACTAAAGAACTTTTTAGGATGGATGAAGGGTGGAAAATTAAATATGCAGAATTAAACTGATGAATAGATTGATGCATATATGATTAAAATCCATGGATGAATGAATGGATGGATTGATGATAGATGGATGTATGGATTGATGGATATATGGATGGATGATGGATGGATTGATGGATGGAATGTATGGATGGAGGGATTGATGGATGTATGGATGTAGGATGGAAGGATGAAAGATGAAGGGATGTAGGATGGATGAATGTATTTGATGATGGATGGACGGACGGACGGATTTGATGATGGATGTATGGATGGATGGATGGATTTGATGATGGATGGATGGATGGATGGATGGATGGATTTGATGATGGATGGACGGACGGATTTGATGATGGATGGATGGATGGATGGATGGATGGATGAATTGATGATGGATGGACGGACGGATTTGATGATTGATGTAGGATGGATGGATGGATTTGATGATGGATGGATGGATGGATGGATAGGGGAATGGATGGATGGATACGGGGGTGGTATATGACTGGGTAAAGTGGATGGATAGGAGCATGGATGGAGAAACAAACGGATGGAGATAAAAAGATGAATTTGGATGAATGAATGGTTTCCAAATAAATGGAAAGATAGATTGCTGGGATTCAGATTGGGTATGAAAGGATAGGTGGTTGTATGGCAAGGCAATTTATATGGACGAATGGACAAACAGGATGGATGGATTAAAAGTATGTGAATTTGGGTGGGTGGGTGTGTAGATGGATAAATTGACGAGTGGCTGGGTTTATGGGTGTTGGACTGGACATTTGGATGGATGATTTGGATGGATGGAAGGGTGGGAATATTAATAGATGGCCGATGGGTGGAGAGACCGAAGGTTGGATAAATTAATGAGTTAAGGAGTGTGGATAGGTCATTTGGATGGATGGATGGATGGATGGATGGATGGATGGATGGATGGATGGATGGATGGATGGATGGATGGACAGATGAAAAAATGGATGGCTGATATGGGCAGATGGATGGACGGGTGGAGGGACAGGAAGATGGATAAGTGGACGAATAAGAAACACACATGGAGTTGGTTGACTGACAGATGAATGGAATACCAGTGTGTGTGTGTGTGTGTGTGTGTGTGTGTGTGTGTGTGTGTGTGTGTGTGTTTGGCTTAATATCTTCATATTAGTGAGAAACTGACATGTTTTTCTTCCTGAAACAAATAAATCTGTGGGATGGATCCTCACTTCTCTTTCCTTTTCCTCTCCTCTCTGTGTCCGCTGGTTGTTTTCTCTCCCTCCACCCAACACACCACCTCCCCCGCCTCCACCCACCCTGCTGTTCTCGCTGCTAAATTGAGCTTTAACTAGATTGTTTTGAAGCATTTCTATAAATGGGCCTCCAGGAGCGAGACACCGAGGTGAGAGGTTTCTGTTTCATCTTTAAAGACGCAGCAGACTGAGGCTCTTCAGCTGGGAGCCATGTTCCTCTGCTTTTCATCACGTTTTCATTTCTAAACCAGCAGAACTTCTCACACAGGGTTCTGACGTCAGCCGAACAGCAGTCCTGGAGCGTGAAGCCCACTTGCCTCAAACTTCTACATTCTACATTAAACCACAGATGAACATGTGACCCTACCAACTGAAACATACCTTAGGTGGCGCTACTCTTACTACTGTGTATGCACACAGACGATTAATTACGAGTGTTTGTGCAATATAAACCAAATAGATCAAAGAAACTAAAGGGAGAAGCGTGCACATTGAACTGGTCCTGATGCTGCAGCACTGGGTGATTAGAAAGAGCACTGACGGAGGGATGAGAACTTCTCATGGACAGCTTTTGGCTTCCGCTAATGGCCAGTGAGGGTTCCCTGGATTGGGAAGACTGACTGTGCTCTTTGCTGCCAAGTGACAGTAGAATGGTGGCACCATGTGCGCTGCTCCCTCTTCTGCCCCCATGTGAGGGCACCCTGTAGCTTTAAAAACAGGTAGAGTCGCAGTTTATTCTTTTAATCACTCAGCACTGGGATCTGTAATTGTCTTCAGTTGGATCTGCAAGTGTAGCAAGTCGTGGATGCATCTGAACCTAATCACAGTCGCAAATTCCAGCACCAGTAATGATTTGACCTACAGTTTGTAAAGTCTTATATTAAAAAAAACTACCGAAATACTCGTGCTGCACTACGGGGGAGATCTTGATAACACTGTGGTTTGGAGCACGAAGGATTATCATTGGAGTTGTGACTACGGCGTTCATGCGGTTGTTTTCTTACGTGAATTTATCAGTAGTTTTTTTAAGGACACGATAAGAAAGCCAAGTTTCAGCTTTGTAGGCACTCATGATGACCACAATCCATATGAGGCATCGCGTTCCATGACTTTAGTGACCAATCAAATGTAAAAAGGTGAGCAGTACAAGATAGGGAATCATGATGCCAAATCTTAGTCTTGTAGGTTCTCAGGAAGTAGGAGAATTAGTGATGAGGGAGAGAGTCAGTGAGGGCATTCTATAGATACAGTATAGAGAAGAGATTAAAATACTCTGAAATAACAAACAGACACAACAAGGTACAGAAAGTGTATTTATTAAAGGAGGCGCTGACGCCTCTCAGGGTAAGACGGAGGTAAAAATGTCTCTTCTGTCTCTTTTCTGTCTGGGTTCTCTGGTCCATCATTCAGACAGAGAAGTGATGAAAGCAGATTGCGCTGGTCTTCCCTCCGGCGCTGTCAGACACCGATTCAGAGAATCAAATCGGAGCGCTGCCATTCGGGACAGGGCCGATCATCGCCCCGTATTCCTCCATCCAACTTTTATGAGCAGTTTTGAAGCTCGGTGCTGCAGCTGGAGGGGAAAAGCTGCCTGTCTTTATGTTCCAGCTGACAAAAGGACATCAAACGAAAAGCAGGGGTTCAGTATTTAGGCTTTAGGATTTATTTATTGGGGACTAAAGATACAGAACCCACGATTCCAAACCAAATCGAATCATTTAAAATGTTTCGAACAAGTATCAGTGCAATAGTATTGAGACACACTCATTGATCTTTCTTTCATAGTTTAAGATCCTGTGTTCCAAAATGCATTTTGGAAATTCCTCTGCTTTCATTCTTATGGGAACAGTTTGGGGAAGGCCCTACTCTGTTCTTGTATGACTCTGTCGCAGGGCACAGACCATGACTGACCCCATTAAACACCTTTAGGATGAAATATCGAGATACTAAGTCAAGACCTTTATTTAACAACAGTTTCTGACCTCACCGATGTTCAACCAGTCCACAGTAATGTGCACGCTATAAAAGCAGGGCCCCCCACACCCCAAGGAGGTTGAGTCCCCCACTGAGCCTCGGTCCTCACAAGGTTTCTTCCTTATAAAACCAACTTAACAGGGAGTTTTTCTTGCCAATGTCGCTTTGGCTCGTCATTGGGGGTTCAGACTCGGAACTCTGCAAAGCTGCTTTGAGACGAAGTACAGTTTCAAAAAACGTATATAAATATATTAATGAACTTGAACTTGAGGCTCAGTGCTGGACTGCAGGCCGTTTAGTGCAACTCGGACCAGATTGTGTCTGTTTCTATCCAGAACTGTGTTGAGTGTGAGGATACACACAGCATTAACACAGAAACACACACCTTCAACCTTCTGTGCAGAATTGGTGGTTGGGTTGCCATGGAGACGTCGTATTTCTCTCCGAATTGCTTGTATTGATCCGAGGCAAGGCGCGAACGACCCAGCAAGTGTAAGAAAGAGGTGTGTGTGTGTGTGTGTGTGTTAAAGAGGAGGAGGATGTAGGTGAATGGTGTGAGAAGTGAGTGTGTATCGTTAAATAAAAGCTAAAAGTTAAAGCTTCACAGATCACGGCAGGGTGTTGGGTGGGTAGGTGGGTGCAAACAAGTTTCGGTAGGCACTTAATACATAAAGCAACCTTCTTGTATCTCTGTGCATTCTCACACACATGCTCTCTCATAACGCGCACACACACTCATATGCGCGCACACACTCACACAGGCCGAGTGGCCTTGCGTGTTGCTGCCTTGTCATGTCGGTTATTCGTGCTTCGTCCTGACGCCACTGTCATTCCTGCAGTCGTTTCTCTTCCTGTCACACACTCGTCACCACCAGCTCTCACCATCTGAATAATTTAACACACACACGCACAAACACACACACACGCTTCACTGGCTATAAGTTTTCAGGCACAATTACACAGCTTTCTGCCTGAAGACGTTTAGAAAACCCCTCCATGCTCTAAACCAGCATGAAGATAATGCTTTAGAGGAACAAGCACCCTTATTTTAGGTCAATTTTAAAACAGTAAGGAGCTCGAGGTTGTGTATTATTGTGAATAAACCCTGGGAAAGAGGTGTTTTTAGGCACGACGTGCAAGCGGAGTACAGTTACACCTCTTTCCTGTGGTTTATTCACAATAATACACAACCTTGAGCGCCTTATTGCGTTTATAAAAAATGTTTACCTACACACTATAATGATCAATGTTTGATTGATAAATATGGTGAATGAAAGCAAAATCGTGAATAAACTCGTCTTCCGCGAAAAAATCCTGTCCATTTAAAAAAAAAAAAACAATATATTTTGTAACGCGTTCTTGCAAATGTAAAGCGGTCGGCGGTGTGGGTTATTATGAATAATGCCATGGCTAGACAAGTGGCTCGGCCAATCATATTTAAGGAGCAGAACTACCCGTTTTATAAAATTAACTAGAGCATGGTAGATTTAAGACAAGAAAAACACTACCCTCATGCTTTACCTGAGGAAGAACTGGGAAAAACGAAAAGTCTGCAGTCTTTATTTGAGTTTATAGTCGAGCGGATTCACTGCAGGAGTCGTTTCTCTTCACTGTGCAACAGGGCAAAGTCCCTTCTATTGATCACTTGCTGTTGTGTTACACCTCAGATAGCAAATGAGTGATGAGGCAGTGGCAGCCACATTTACCACCTTCCTCTGCTCCACTTTGCACACTCCAACTCAGCTGATCTACAATACAGTGCGTTCTGGACCAGCCACCTCTATACTGTAGTGTGAGTAGTTTAATAAGCTGGGGCTTTGCTGTGTAAACGGCAAAAAATATCATCATGGGATGTGTGGGACA
The DNA here is from genome assembly GCA_025769995.1 of Xyliphius kryptos. Classification (NCBI taxonomy): domain Eukaryota; kingdom Metazoa; phylum Chordata; class Actinopteri; order Siluriformes; family Aspredinidae; genus Xyliphius; species Xyliphius kryptos. The sequence goes on along the minus strand of JAOUQT010297445.1, from coordinate 4,170 downwards.
CTCTTATTTGCACCATGAGAGGGCCGTTGCATCAGGGCAAGCAAACCAACCAATTGCCTTTTTGTTCAAGTAATTTATTTATACAGCGCTTTTACAACAGTGCGGTGTCTCAAAGCAGCTTTACAGTGTTATGAGCCTGAATCCCCAAAGAGCAAGCTGAAGCAACAGTGGCAAGAAGAACTCATCCTACTTGAGCGGCCGGGGAGCATTACAGTGTCGGACAGCCATGTACAGATTGTCCGTGGAGAGAGTAGCTGTATGTATTTAACAATTAAAATATACATTGTTAAAATTATACAAAATTTAGGGAACACCTAAACAACACAATGTAACTCCAAGTCAATCCTATATTAAGGTCCATGCCCATCCAGGGGAGAATGTTTCGGTGCTGGGCAGCTGTATATAAGGCCAATTTACCTGGAATCCATGTTTTTGGACTGTGAGAGAAAACCTGAGAACCCAGAGGAAACCCACATGGACACTGGATTACATGTAAAACTCCTTCCAGGTCTGCTTTCGAACCTGGATCCCCCATGCAGACACATTACTGTATATAGGGCCAATTTACAGTAGCGGATTTACCTTGAATCCATGTTTTTGGACTGTGAAAGGAAACCTGAGAACCCAGAGGAAACCCACATGGACACTGGAGAACATGGAAACTCCTACCAGATCTGGTTTCGAACCTGGATCCCCAACGCAAACACATTACTGTATATAGGGCCAATTTACAGTAGCGAATTTACCTTGAATACATGTTTTTGGAATGTGAAAGGAAACCTGAGAACCCAGAGGAAACCCACATGGACACTGGAGAACATGGAAACTCCACTCAGATCTTGATTCCAACCTGGATCTCTCACGCAGAATGCCACCATGCTCCATTTAAATATTATTTTTGTTTAATTAAGTCAGTCGGTGGGGCATTTTGCTTGGAGCTCCCTGACCTGAGAACATTTTTCATGATCAGGTTCCAAAGTTCCCTCAGGGTGTAGGTGGCTTAACAGCAACGCTGTACGGTGCAGCTTTCTGTTGGCATCACAGGAGAACCCATGTTAAGTGGCTGCATTAGGGAGGTGCGTTCCGCAATCTGGGAAAGCCAGACGAGCCTAGCCCCCTGTTCTTGCAGGGCATCTTGCCTCTCTTTGTAAAACCAAACTCCGGTGCTCTTTTTGGTATTTTGAAACAATGAGCTCTGTCACAGCCAACAACCAGAGGAGAGCAGTTCTATTAACATCACACTCACAATAGCATTCACCTCCAACCGCAACCCTGAATCATATCTTGTCCACCACCCTACACACTCAACACGCCAAATGGAGCTGTGCCCCCCATCCATCAGCCACCCAGCAGGCAGGAACTAACCATTATTTCTACACTATATTTAGCACTTTGTGTACGATGATGAAGGGACATCAAAACATCTTTTCGCCACCCCCTAATTTCTCTTAACCCCTCTCCTTCCCCTGTCTGGCCTTGAATCAGGCATTGATGCACCACAGACGTCTCTAAGTTCTCAAAACCTGGTGTGTACCACTGTAACTTCGTGATGACATTATGGGACATGATCTCTGGAAATGGACTTGTAGATTTGACCCCGTGAACCAGTCTGAACCAAACAAGCCTTTGGTTATTTGTGCAAGTAGCCGATTCTCGTAAATCAGAGATAGCTGTCATTAAAATCTCAAAATAATTTCCACTGGAAAGATTTTGGCGCAGAAAAAAAGGCCTGGCACATCAACAAATGCTACCCCGAGCCCCCCAGGCAGGCACACTAGCAGCAACACCTTCACCCCTCAGCCTTAACCTTCCTCAGCAAAGAACAGATGGGATTACAGACAAAAAACGAGCGTCTTTCTTCATTCCTCTCCTCCCTTCATCCGATTTTCCGCTGTTCTTTGTTTGGGACGGAGTGGTCTCTCGACTTCACATAAGACATAAGACACATAAGGCCCCCTTAGTGCACCCGCCCAGCTACTTCTTCATGCTCTCGCTCGTGTTTCTCGTCTTTTCTCTTCGCCGTATTTTTGTTCCTGCTTTCTTCAGCTCAAGGTTGCAGACTCTACGTTTGAACAAGGTGTGTTTCAAGTCACCGCAGCCGCTTTAAAAACGAACGGCCAACCTTGACAGAAAATCAATAGGAGGCTAACTCTTTGAAGAATCACAAATGTAATAAGTGCTGGTGCTATCCGGATGCATGCTGGGATACGCCAGAGAGATGCATGTTTCCTGATTTCGTTGGAAATAAACTACACAAACCGTAGTCACCGAAGATTAAGAAGCGCCGTCGGGTCAGGAAAGTCAGAAGTACCACCAAAAATGTTCTATATAATTAAATAAACCTATGTATGTATATATATATATATATATATATATATATATATATATATGTGTGTGTATGTATTAGTGTTTGTGTATCCATAATAATGTCCCACCCTGTAGTAAGGTGTATCAGTGGATCCAGATCTTGACCGACATGCGACACGAATACATGTGGGTACATCACAGGGTACAATGAACACACATTTATCAGGATAAATATTCAACTTAGCAAATCCATCTTATTTGGGATGTGGGAGGAAACCCACATGGCCAGACAGAAGATACAATATGGACAGTAAGCACAGGGAGCAAGGGACGAACAACCTCATACAGGGTGCCACTCTCTGCAAGGCCCCAGAATCGTATTAATTATTAGTTATTAATAGTTTAAATGATAAATATTTAAATATTTAATCAACAAGTGTACATTGTTGGCAGCGGCATTGTGGTAGTGTAGTCACCTAAGAGAAGGAAGGACCAGGTTTTCATACCCCACAGGGCAACCTGAGAAATTTCTGTGGGGAGTTTGTATGTTCTCTTCGTGTTTGTGTAGGTTTCCTCAGGATACTAAATTGGTGACTTGTCCGGTCCTAAGACAGAAAGGGTGAAGGATGCGTCAGGAAAGGCATCCTGTGTAGAATTTGTGATAGATCAGCAATGCTAATGACTTGTGGAGAACCCTGGTGAAAGATTTAAAAAAAAAGTACTTTCAGCATAAATTTCAATTATATGCTGGTACTTTCTCTTTAAATAGGTAAGTCCTCTATTAAAACATTCCCGGTACATGATTCCCAGATCTGTCTGCATTGTTTGTGTGTTATCCTTCAGGTCTGGATCATGAGCAGGCTTTCTCTAAAATAGTGGTAGAATTGCGTAAACGCTACCCAGGACACATCCTGCCTGACGAGAACCTGCAGTGGGTGTTTGTAAATGCCGGGGGTTGGATGGGCTCCATGTGTTTGCTCCATGCCTCCTTGTCTGAGTACTTGCTGCTCTTTGGAACTGCTGTTGACACAAGCGGACATTCGGGTGAGTAAACGTAGAAGGTGCATAATGTAATTTGTATTCTTATAGTGCATTTCATGCATCTTTACAATAATTCAATTCGGGAATTAATCAATGTCGGAAGAAATTAAATGAATGAATGAATATAACCATAAAGCTTATAAGTTACTTTCACCAGTCTTGTTGATCTTAATCTGCATACACTGTTGGTTTACCCGTATTATATTGTACTGATGTTTTTCCCAGGGCGATATTGGGCTGAGATATCAGACACTGTCATTTCTGGCTCTTTCAGCCAGTGGAAAGAAGGAACGACTAAACGTGAGACTTACTACCCAGGTATTTACCCATGTTCCACCTAATCTATATTTGCCACAAGTGTTATGTGCCAGAGTTTTAATAAGTTTACCAGAAGTACAGAAAAGAATTTACTCAAATCATACTTGTAATAAAAGTGTGAGGGCAGCTCTGGTAGAGGCCAGTAAGCATACACTGATCCATCATAACATTAAAACCACTGACGGGTAGTGTAAATATAGTTTTTCTTGATTACAGTGGCACATGTCAAGGGGGTGGGATCTTTTAGGCAGTTAGACGCAGGAAAAATGGGCGAGCATAAAGTTGCTCCATTTACCCATAGATGATAAATGTTGCATTCTGCTGTGCAGTGGACAGATCAGAACCTTACATGATGCAACTATCAACTTGGACACTTGTGATCATATGCCACCTGCCAGATGTTCCTATTCCAGTGATCATTCAATGTAAATACAGGGGTTAGACAATGAAACTGAAACACCTAGTTTTAGACCACAATAATTTATTAGTATGGTGTAGGGCCTC
>JAOUQT010297439.1:0-16535 GCA_025769995.1 Xyliphius kryptos | reverse complement strand
TTCACAGAAGTGGGGTTTACTTGGAGTTACATTGTGTTGTTTAAGTGTTCCCTTTATTTTTTTGAGCAGTGTATTTACCTAAATAAGTGATGAGGATAAATAGAATCCACCTGTGTGTAATCAAGTCTCAGTATAAATGCATCTACTCTGTAATAGTCACAAATAAACATATCCAGGTGTTAGAATGGCCAAGTCAAAGTCCAGACCTGAATCTAATTGAGAATCTGAAAAGAGCTGAAAACTGTTTACAAACGCTCTCAATCCAACCTCACTGATCTTGAGCTGTTTTGCAAGGACGAATGGGAAAAATATTCAGTCTCTTAATGTGCAAAAGGTGGCACTACAAAGTATTAGCGCAAGGGGCCTGAAAAATATTGCATGCCCCACATTTCAGTTTTTCATGATTTTATTTCACAATTGGGTCCCACTTGTTGATTCTTCACAAAAAATTACAGTTTCATATTTTTAAACCTGACGTGGTAAAAGGTTAAAAAGTTTAAGGGGGAGTGAATAGTTTTGCAAGGCACTGTAACTCCATCTAGCTTGGGTTGTGTAACTGTGTGTGTGTGTGTGTTTAGATTCGACTCCGTCTCTCGATGTGCCATGAAGGGACCGGAAGCCTGGAGCCCTTCCCCCTCTACACCCAGCCATCAGAACCGCTGCCCAAGCTCCACTTACTCCACCAGCGTGGACTTGTGCCTGCAGCTGAAACACGTTTCTCCTTTCAGTACGTTTAAAATGTCATTGTCAAGATCCTCACCCATTTGTCTAAATACGGCTGTGCTGTTCTTTCAACGCGTTGCATTTGAGACCTGACCTCTGTGCTAATTGTTATTCTAACAAGATCTGTCCATCAGTCCCTTGGGAGGGGGTTCTCGGTGCTAAACACCCATGTTAATATTGTAGTGCTTTGGCCCGTTTGAATAACGATAGTGCTCATATCTTATGAGGCAGTAACACATTTAGGGAGTTACGGACTTTGTAGTCTCCTCAGTGTTTTGTATCCTAGGAACTATGTGCCACAAAACACTAAACTGGTCAAGAAGCCAAGAGGGTGCTAACTCAGTAACTAATGTAATTTTTCCACTAGATCGCAGTTTAATTGTTAGACAAATCTATTAATCAGTGATCAGCGTTCACTTTAAAAACAGGACTAGATCACATTGCGGGAAATCAGTTTATTAACAAGTTTACTTTCAATAATCGCATTTATGAATGAAACCTTGTTTTTTATTATAATGCATTTGAAACTTTTAGAGCACTCGAGGTTGTGTATCATTGTGAATAAAAAGTGGCTTTTAACAAAAAAATAAAAATAATGATATGTCACACAGATTGTACAGTTGAAGGGTTCTCCATGTTCCTGGAGCGTTCCTGTCGGTGTGGGATTGCTGGTCCCCATCTTACAGGTAAAAAAGTGAGCGTGCACACACACACACACACACACACACACACACACACCATGACTTTTTACACTACTTCTGCTTTGTTGAAACTGGTGTTGTGTCTTATTGAAACTTGTGTGTGTGTGTGTGTGTGTGTGTTTGTTTGTTTGTGTGTGTGTGTGTGTGTTAGATGTGAACATATCCTGCATTTCGGAAAGTGCCTATGTGCAGGGTGCTGTACTTGCAGTTTCTGAACGCCAGAGGGAGGCTGTGTCCAAGGCTTTGCAGAAAGCAGCTGCTTCCCACTGCACTGCTGCTCAGGAGAGACTCATTAACAGAGGTACTGTCCCCCACTCACCATCCACCCCACACACACTTAGTGTAATAGAGGTACTAAACCCACACACTGAGTCAGTCAAGTAATTGTATGGGACTTGTTTCTTTTTTTGATGCATGACACTGAGTAACTTGATGTATTCTCTTGTTCGAAAAGAGTCACCACTGGGGCTGCAGGTGGGACTCGTGTTGACGGTGGTGCTACTGTGCATCGTTGGAGGAGCCATTTTTTTGTATTTGTACAAAAAGAAGTGAGTGTTTGCCATGAGTGTTTGCAATTTTGTGAGTAGTCGAAAGTAATTTGAGGTTATGATTTTATTGTGTGTGTGTGTTGCACAGAAGGCCACAGGACTACTACTCTATGGAGCTGAATGAACACGAGGATCCCACTAATCTCTAATCATCGTGTGTTTTGTGTGAGGAAAAGGCTGGGGTCCAGATATGCATCACCCTGTGGGAATCCAAATCTGTTTACAGGCTCATGTTGTGGGGACATCGTATGACATCAGGACACGTTTGTTTACAGGTCTATGAAATGAACGGAAGGTCTTTGTAAAGTCCCCACAATGCATGACAATGTGTGTGTGCGTCTCTGTGTGTGTGTGTGTGTGTGTGTGTGTTAGTTGTGAATGAAAATAGATAGTGAATGTGCTTGTGTGTTTGTTTTTATAAATTGAAGTCTATTTTGAATGATGTTTGTATCGCCAGAATAAACATTTTTAGATTCTAATACAATTTTGGACTCTTTTTTTTATACTCACTATAATCCTCAAACAACGGCCGCCTTTAATCTGATTGGCTGAGCCGTTTGACCAGCTGTGACAATACTGAGTTATTGAATACAATAACACACACACCTCTGAGTTCGTCACATTCGTATCAATGGATGATATACATTATTTTTTCTTTTAATAAATTGCATTCCATTATTTGACAACTAGATGGCTAGTATTAGTATTTGATTGTAAGAGAAACCGACACCTGTTACTTGTCGATCTGCATTTTAAAAACCGGACTAGATCACGTTGTGGAATACCGGTTTATTAGTGATATTTTTTTTAATAAACGCATTTATGGTTCAAACCTTGTTTTGTTATTATAGTGTGTTTGTAACTGCTTTATTAAAATCAATAAGGCACTCGAGGTTGTGTATTATTGGGAATAAATCACAGAGTTTAACTGTAAGAGAAAAGAATTCACTACTCAGAGCTACAACAGTAGAAAAGAGGCTTTAGTAAATTGATGTGGAGAAATCTGCTGCCCTCTATTGGACAAACGTCTTCAACGCGGGGGAGTAATGTCCAATTCATATCGGTAAGGTGCTTTGGTTTTTTTAAAACGTTGTTTAAATTTTATTTTACGAAATAATATTGAAAAAAGACAGTTAATTTAAGTTTGAAGGAAATTTGAAAATATCTTAATCAGATAAAATGAATTTAGTAGACATAAGTCAATAGTAATAAACTTTATCCGAACTGCACTAAATTTCATATTTAAAGTATAACTGCTAATTTATTTTAAAATTAGCTTTTATTTTTATTATAAGATCAGGATCAACATGTTAGTACACAGTCGTACTATTTACTTACAAAGAAACGTTTATTGAGTCATTTTTGGTAGTTAGTTATTGTTGTTTGGTTGAAAGAGAGCATTAAAAAACATGGTACAGTCCTTTCTGTCTCTGATCGATGCTCGGAAAAAAATAAAATAATTTTTTTTTTTTTCATGATGTCACTTATTGTGCACTTAGTTTCACCCCGTCTGCCACACCATGATTCTCCATGATACGTGCAAAATGCAGATGCTGTGGTAATTGTGTTCATGTTTAACTGTTACCATGTGATACACTCACACATATGTCCTATGTCTGTATGCAATGATCAGTCTGGTGTGCTGGAGTCAGGGCTTCATGTGCAAATCAAAGAAAAGTCAAAAGTATGGGGAAAAACTATATAACAGTATATTTTGTAAATGATTTTATCCAGTGAGATTAAAAGTTAAGGAAAAAATGATTAGTAATCCTGGGGCATCATGATACAGCAGTCCTGGATCATTGAGGATTAGGGGACCCACATTGGCATAGACTTTAGTGGAATTTTTTTGGTCGAAAAGCTAACACACTGATCATGTTTAGTTCTGTTCCGTTATATGCAACAACGGCCAAAACTCTACCCAGTTTTATGATGTTCCAAATAAAGTGTTAAATATCAGAAGTAAAAAAAAATAAAAAGCACAAATTAAAGCCCTGGACCAGGTGTGACCAACACGTTGTTCGCGATCTACCAGTCAATTGCTCATTGCACATTGGTAGATCGCCGTGGAACACTCCACGGGTTCGAGAAAAAAAGGACAGAGGAGACAGAGCCCACTTATCACCGCAGTCAAGCTATTCATGCGTAAGATATTAACAGTCAGATCATACATTCTTTAAATGTAAATGCACAATCTTACGGTATTTTGCACACATTACATTTACATTACATTTGGTCATTTAGCTGACGCATTTATCCAAAACGTTCTACACATATCCCAATTCAATTGGGGTCAGAACACAGGGTTGATACAACAGCCCTGGAGCAATGAGGGCCTTCCTCAAGGGCCCACATTGTTAATTTCAGTTGACCTGGGACTTGAACCCAAAACGTTCAGATTGATAGTCCAACATCCTAACCACTGAGCTTTCACACACAATATCACAAGCACTAATACACACGCACACACACCATTCACGCAGCCCTGCCACAATCATGTCTCATTTTAAAATGTGCTCTATAATGGTAAACATGCCCGAAGTAATGGATGTGTCGACAAAAGTAACTTGTTGGATTCAGGCAGGATCTCTGCAGAGACGCTGTTGCATACATGGAAGAAGCTGAAGAGGAGGAGTCAGATTTTATTCAATTTTAGTCCTGCAAACTGACAAGCACCTCTGTTGGGCAGTTTTGGAAATTGCTGGCTGAAGAGAAGTATCCAGACATAAGAAAATGTGCCACATATTTGGATCAATCTAATTATATTAATCAGCCTTTTCCCACCACATAAAAAATAATGAAGTCCACCCTCACTGATGATCATTTGGAAGCCTGATTGAAAAGACTCCTCCCACCTGGCTGACAGAATGCAGTGCAAATCAGAATAAAAGTTTTTTTTTTAACTATAATATATAAAACTTTATTTAAAAAAACAATCCTCGTACATCATCATGACCTGTCTACTGGAAAAAATCTAAGACCAGAAAAGTGTGGGCACACCTGTCCTGGAACATTTTCCCCAGGGGTTGTTGGGTGAGCTTGGGAATTGGGACGTTGTTGCCCATGTTAGCTACCTTATTGTGCATTAAAAACAATGACAGGCAACAATGGTCAAATGGTTACCATATGGCCAAGCTTTTAATCACATGGTCCCTAACCCCCCAGCACCCCAAGTATTGACCCAATGAAAGATTAACTGTAAGGTAAACCACCGTGTAAACCACCGTGTAACTGTGCATGCAAAACAGAGATGCTGCAGCCTTTGACAGAGTGAAATCTGCAGCCTGCGAGACAGGAAGAGCAGAAAGTGTGACAGGAAGATAAAGCGAACAAAAGAGGCGGCGGAGGACGGATAGCATGCATGTGCGGTTCGAAATGTTTTAAATAATTGAAAGAAAATAAACACCAAGAGAAGAAGAGAAGAAAGTGGACTCGAGGACAAAGGACAAAGTTTGCTCAGTGTGGATCTGCAAGAAGCAGCTCACAAGAGGGAGCATCAGTTCAGGTACCAACAGAGTGTTTAACATCGCGTTTGCGTCATCACCTTCATAATCATTCTCTGTTTTATCTTACTATGAACTTAGTTTTTTTTTCTGTGAATGAGGAAAATAAAGTATCAAGAGAGAAACAGAAGTAAACAGCCAGCTCACAAAGTTCTAACTGGAGATCCAAGCATTTTTTAAAATACGGTAAACCGATGTTTCCTGTTCTACCTTCATTCTCCCAAAGTATTATGAATGGCTTAGTAATAGTAAATAAACAGTATATCTCATATATGACACTCCAATACTGTTCTGTGAAAAAAAAACCTATTGTTTTAGCAAAACAATTTATAACAACTTAATTTTTTTATTTTATATGTCTTGGTTAAAAGGCAAAAAAAAGAATCCTGGTAAATGTTAAACACCCCAACATCTGATAGTTTGTTTTTTACACCAAACAATATTGTGCAGAAGACAATGTCCATGCAGGAAAAATGGGGTGCAGGAGGACATTTTAAAAATTTTATTTGTTGTTACGATGAATAAATGAACCATATACAGTGCCGGTACAAAGTTTGGACACACTCCCTTCTTGCTGCATTGTCTACTGGTAGTTATTTAACTAAACTTAAGAACAAGGGTGATGTACAGAGTTGTGGCTTCTACAGGGGAGAGAGAGTTGTGGAAGCTAGGCTTAGACAAGAGGTGACTGGTTGTAAACAGCAGTGTGTTTTAATGCCAAGGAAACAAAGATACAATTTTTGCCCTGAGAGTGTTGAAGGACTATGGAGAGGTATTGGGAAGGTCAAAAACAGTTACATTGTGTTTTTGTAGATTTAGAGAAAGCTTATGACATGGTGCCAAGGGAGGAATGGTGGTGGTGTAAGAGAAAGTCTGTTAGTATGTTAGACTTATTCAGGACATGTATGAGAATGATGTAACATCTAAGAATAGAGCGTTAGATGTGTTGTGGGATTGACCAATAGCTTCATGGTAAAGGTGGGGTTACATTAAGGTTCAGCCCCGAGCCCCTTATTTTCTCTGGTGATGGACCGGCTTACAGATGAGGTCAGACAGGAATCGCCTTGGACTATGATGTTTGCTGATGGCATTGTGATCTGTAGTGCGAACAGGAAACAGATAGAAGAGAACTTGAAGAGGTGGAGATATGATCTTAAAAGGAGAGGAATGAGGGTCCACTGCAATCAGAGAGAATGTGTGTGTGAATGAAACGGAGGCAGGTGGTGCAGTCAGGCAACAGGGATCAGTTGTCACGAAGGTGCAGGAGTTCTGGTACTTGGGACCGACATTCCAGGGAAATGGGGAGTGTGGAAAGGAGGTGAAGAAGAGAGTGCTGACAGGGTGGAGTGGATGGAGAAAAGTGTCAGGCGTGTCGTGTAATGACAAAGAGAAAGAAAGCAGAGCTGGCTGAACTGAAGATGTATATTTACAATACATTTGGTTATTTAGCAGACCCTTTTATCCAAAGTGACTTACAAGTATCCCAACTTTATTGGGATCAGAACACAGGGTTGATACAGCACCCTGAAGTAATGAGGGTTAAGGGCCTTGCTCAAGGACCAGCATTGGTAACTACATTGAGATTTGAACCTCAACCTTCAAGATTGGTAGCCCAACAACCTAACCACTGAGTTATCACTCCCTTTACATAAATTATGGTTTTCTTGAGGTGTGACCAGGCTGGACAGAATGACACAAGAGTAAATTAGAGAGACAGCAGGAGACAGCAATGAAGGCAAAAGAGAAGATAAATGGATGTGGTAATGGAGGACATGCAGAGAGTTGAGGTTAGAGTAGAAGATGCAGAGGACAGGGTGAAGCAGAAAAGATTGACTCGCTATGGTGACCTGTAATAACGGAAAAGCTGAAAGAAAGTTATTTCACTAACTATAAGGACGTTAAGAACAAAGTAAAGGAGACTAACACAGAATGTACTGTAGCCCACAAACAGATGGAGTACAGTCTGGAATCGTGTAACTACAAAGTACAGCTTTTGAACTGGTAGTAGAGATTAATAATCTCAGGATTATTTATTTCTATATCTGTCATCCTACTAAGCCATCTCTGTACAGTGGTTAGAAAAAGTGTTTGCCCCCTTCCTCATTTCCTTTTTTTTTTTTTTTTTTTTTTTGCATGTTTGTCACACTTAAGTATTTTGGAACATCAAACCATTTTAGATAGTACTCAAATACAACATAATAAATACAAAATGCAATTTGTAAACGAAGGTGCTTATTATAAAGGGAGAAAAAATATCCAAACCTTCATGGCCCTGTGTGAAAAAGTGATTTTCCCCCCCCTCCCCCTTGTTAAAACATACTATAACTGTGGTTTATTACACCCAAGTACATTGTCTCTAGCCACACCCAGGCCTGATTATTGCTACACTTGTTCTCAATCAAGACATCACTTAACTAGGACCTGCCTGACAAAGTGAAGTCCACCAAAAGGTCCTTAAAAGCTACACACCCTGCAGAGATCCAAAGAAATTCAGGAACAATTAAGAAACACAGTAACTGAGATCTGTCAGTCTGGAAAGGGTTATAAAGCCATTGCCAAAGCTTTTGGAATCCAGCGAACCACAGTGAGAGCCATTTCCACAAATGGATCCTGAAGGAGAATGTCCGACCATCTGTTCGTGACCTCAAGCTGAAACGAAGTTGAGTTCTGCAGCAGGACAATGATCCAAAATACACCAGCATGTCCACCTCTGAATGGCTGAAGAAAAACAAAAGGAAGACTTTGGAGTGGCCTAGTCAAAGTCCTGACCTGAATCCTATTGAGATGCTGGTATGACCTTAGAAAGGCCATTCATGCTCGAAAACCCTCTAATGTTACTGAATTAGAACAATTCTGCAAAGATGAGTGGGCCAAAATTCCTCTAGAACGCCGTAAAAGACTCATTGCAAGTTATCCCAAACACTTGGTTGAGGTTTTTGCTGCTGAGGGTGGCCCAACCAGTTATTAGGTTTAGGAGGCAATCCCTTTTTCCACACAGGGCCATGTAGGTTTGGATTTTTTCCCCCCCAGCACTCGGTGTCCAAGTAATGCCATCCTAGAATGAATTTAAAATGATACAGCAGCTCCTATGGATAAGGGCCTTGCTTAAGAACCCACATTGGTAATTTTCATTGACCTTGATCCCAAAACCTTTAGATTGATAGTCCAACACACTAACCTCTGAGCTACCTCACCCGTTACATAAATTGTGGTCCCTAAGAATCAATTTCTTGAAAATATTTGCTAAATAATTTTTGGTAATTGTTACCATAGTACGTAAGTGCATGTGTGCTAAGGCATGCCATGCATCGTTCTTAGTAACCGAGTGTTTGTTGCTACATGTGGTTAATGAGGTTTAAAATGTAATGTCAGTGTGGCTCATTTGAGCATACGTAGTCTAAATGCCCTGATGATTTTCAAAAGGACAGAGTGCATTGAAAGCCACAATTAAATTAAGAGAAATAATGTGATGGATGGATTTGGTTTGCTTTGCAGGAGGGGGGGCTTTTTTAATTGAGACACACTGGCAGTCAGAATGAGAAAATAATTATTGCTTGCTAAGTTTATTATCCACTGCACTGAAGGAAAGCCAGTGGTCTGTGCTGGGACTTTGCTACGTACATGGCACATATGTATTTTACCAGCCCCTCTAACGTATATTTGGCGCACTTCCCAGTTTTCATGACCTGCACTGGCGGCTTTTTTTTTTGTTTTGTTACCATTCGCATTTAACTAAACACTGCATTCATTTCTTTCAATTGCATAGCGCCATGAATAAGATGGACCGCATCATTGTGAATGAGTAACATCCCTTGAGCACATCTACACATACGTGTGTACCGTTTATACTCTGGGATGGATAGGAACTCTCGAATTCCTTGGCAGGACGACTGCTATATGGTTCTCCAATCTACATCTCCAAAATCAGGAACTCACAGGAAAATGGAGGGTAAAGACACATCCAGTTTCTCTGTAAGAAATCATATTGTCAGTGTTCCAGATACAGTAATTCCTTATTCCTGTGCCCTCATCAGATGCTGGCTGGTTGCGTAGGTATCAAAAATCATTGCAGCGCTTCATCACTACCTCACTGTTGACAGACGTGGTCAATTACATGAAAAAAGTGAACCAGCTGAGTGCAGAGGGAACAGGGCTTATAAAGGAGGCAGGGTCCTTGGAGGCTGGAGTGCACGTCCTTTTCGAGCTTCTTAGTGCAAGTGACCAACAGGGATCTGTCCTCCAGGTCTACCTACAGAAATTTCACCCGGATGAATACAACCTGATAACTTTGCATGGTAGGTAGAAGTCTTTCTTTGTTAAACAAAACTGTTATGCACATACTCCTCCATTGTCTTGTGCCAAAAGTAGAGGGCAGAAGAGAATAACTTCTCTAGAGCACTTGACACTTTGTTCTTATTCATTAACTAGATATACTGAATGTCAATTGTTCTTCTTGTTATCTTTTTCCCACAATGTTTCCAGACTCTGTTGTTCAACGGCATAGGGATACCCTCCTTCGGCAAGTCAGAGAAGACAGTGAAATCCTTACCCAAGAAGGTTCCGGTACCGCTGGTCCTGCTCTTTTACTAGTTGATGGTGTGTCTGACTTGCAGCAAAGAGAACACGATCTCGTTCAAGTTTCAGTCAACAAAGGAATGGGACCTTTGCGTGGTCGCCCACTGGGACTGGATAAACTTTTTGCTCCCCTGACAAAAGTTACCACCACGCCTCGCGTCACACTGACTGTCGGTGTAGCCGGCAGCGGGAAAAGTCGATTGGTGCGCCAATTTGTCCGTCAGTGGAGCTCGGGGAAGATATGCCCAGAGCTGAGCTTGGTTATTCCAGTCGCCTGCTGGGAACTAAGCTATCTTGAGCGCTTGTCACTTGAGAGACTTCTTCGTCTGATTATTCCGCATGATAATTATGACGTTATTTTGAACAGTTGTGTCTGTAAAGTGCTGTTTATTTTTGATGGACTGGAAGAATTCCGATCCCCTTTAGACTTCTCAGAGGCGCCGGCAACCTCAGATACCCGGCGGGAGCTCCCGGTATCTGACTTAATCACAAATATTATCAGGGGTAATCTGCTGTCAGGTGCATCCCTCTGGCTGTTGTCAAGGCCCGGTATTGGGGCAAAAGTACCAGCTGGTTTGGTGGATCGGGTCACAGAGATTCCACCTTTTATGCAAGCAAATATTGAGGACTATCTCAAACACGTATTTGCAAATGTACGAGATGACACTTGGATGCAATCCCAACAACCCAGTCAGTCTGAAACTTGCACAAAAAAATCCAACAATCGATCTCGCCAGGCTTGGGCTCATTTGAGCTCCCAGAAACCCTTGCTAATTCTTTGTTCTGTGCCTTGCATTTGTCACATTGTTACAACAACTTTGACTCATCTTGGTGGTAAGGATTCAGATGATATATTACTTCCTCGGACTCTGACAGAGGTATATGCCCACTATTGTTGGCCACAACTTTCTTCCACAGATCAGTCTACTGTAAACATCCGGAAGTTTCTGTCCAGCTTGGGCCGGTTAGCCTTTTATAGCCTGCTCCGTCGGCGGAATACATTTGTTGATGCAGAATTACGAACTTACGGAGTTGACATACCACCCCAACCAGGGACTCTTTTATACCGGATTCTTCAGTGTGAGCAAAGCTGGTCATCGGACAGTGTGTCGTGGAGGTTTTTGCATACTTCTGTTCAGGAATTTTTCGCCGCTTTGTTCTATTACATGTCAGCGCGACGCGGAATGTTCGACTTATTTTCGGAGAGCAGTGTCTCATGGCCGAGAATTGGCTTTCACAACCACTATCGGGCTGCACTTCAGAAAACCGACACCGTCGCCAACGGAAGTCTCGACTTGTTTATGCGCTTTTTGTCAGGTCTGTTGTCTTCAGCGACCGGGGTTTTAATGGGTGCCGCACTGGGGGTGAGCCGAGAGGAGCAGATGAACCAGCGTACCATGGCCATGACATTGCTTCAAAGTACAGTCACCAGATCAGGAGATGAAGCAGTCAGCATGCGCAGTGTGGCTATAGTTGCCTGTCTAGCAGAGCTACAGCAAGGGGAGTGGATAAGGTCCGTTGAGGAGGATCTTATTGGCTGCAGACTAAAGGGAAAGCTTAAGGGTGGAGTCTGCTCAGTTTTGGCGTACCTGCTACAGGTGTCAGATGCATGTGCCAGTGAGACTCACTTGTCAAGTTGTTTGGACTCTGCCTCCCTCAAGCGACTCCTCCCACAGCTCCTGTACTGCAACAATTTAAGGTAACAATATAACTACAAACAAAGATGTACCAGTTTAAAAGTTGTTTAGAATAAACAGACTATTTGAGTCTCGTTCATCAAAACAGCTCTCGTCAGCCACTTTGATGTTACTTATGCATAATGATTATATGTGAAACTTTTGAATTATGCTGTGTGAATTGTACTATAAATAATATTGACTTAATAGCACATATTTTGTAGGATGGAAAATAATCATTTGAAGGATGATGCCATGGAACTCCTAGGGAGTTTACTAAGTGCCAAAGACTGTCGTATTCAAGCCCTGAGGTATAACTTTTAAATGGTCACACACACTCAATCATAGTCAAACGTTTCCAGATGACCTCTGATTTCTTATTGTCAATAAAAATAATCATAATAGATTCAACCAATGAGCTTCAAGACAAGCTACAACTTTCCTGATGGTCCAAATAATAAGCAGATATGTACACTCTGCAGTTCTGTTAAAATAATTAGGAAATATTATTTGAATATACAT
Organism: Xyliphius kryptos; assembly: GCA_025769995.1. Taxonomy (NCBI): domain Eukaryota; kingdom Metazoa; phylum Chordata; class Actinopteri; order Siluriformes; family Aspredinidae; genus Xyliphius; species Xyliphius kryptos. The sequence continues at coordinate 4,287 of JAOUQT010297439.1, read as the reverse complement.
ACATAATATTAAAATGAGTTTTACAAAAATAACTATCTAGAAGGTTGTGTTTCTTTGTACTATTATTTTAATTATTATACTATAATTATTAAAGCACATATTTTTAATGAGACATCTTTTCTCCACTTTACCAGCATGGCAGATAATTCAATCAGCAGTAAAGGGATCAAGCCACTGAGTCGAGCGCTTCTAGTGAATCGAACCCTCACAGTACTGGAGTAAGTACTAGATTTGCCTCATGCTACCATGAAAAACAGCTTAAATCTAAACGTTTTCACACAGTTACACTTACAAACATATACTATTGAAATTATTTTTGATTTTTCCACAAATTCTTGCACATGGCTTCAGACATAAGATGCTGTGCTGCCTTGTAAACCCTAAGTTAACCCTGAGTAAATTATGTATTATTCACATACATATGCTACATGTATGTATTCTATTGAAAGCTCTGTAAACTACAGGTCAGAATATAGTATTTCTTGTTACAGAAGACTATATAAGGCTTATAAATAATGTAACTCCAAGTCAACCACACTTCTGTGAAACCAACCAGAAGTTGCTCAGATAGTGCAGCTTATTCAGGATGGCACATCAATGCCTGGTATGGAGCAGATACCTTAATACACAATCTGTACATGGTGGTCTTACATTTTTAAATTTTTCAACAACTATTGCCCTTGATTCTGATGGATTTTAATCATGGTGTATTTTTCCAGTCTTCATGGCAATAACATTGAAACCAAAGGGGCGAAGACATTGGCTGAGGCACTGCGGATGAACCAGGTCATTGTATCAATCAAGTGAGTCTCTGTTACCACTAATTAGTTTATATTGCAGGAAAACGGCAAGTTTGTCACCAATCATTTATATATTTAGGAAGTAACAAACTAAAAGCGAAATATTATTTACCAGTAAGCCAAATTGAACGTGAACTGAAACAGCAGTCAAAGGCAGCATATACGTCAGCAGTGTAACATAATGACCTAGTTGCAGAAATTAAGCACTGTACTCATAATTCATGTCATGCTGTGACTATAATTGTGTTTTAGTAGACACATAGGATAGTCACATTCCATTAGGTGGTTATACTGCATTGCCATGTTTTTAAGAAGCCACATAAGTTGCTGATTTTGATAGGATTAATACGGCAATATCACAGCCATATTGGTCAGGAAAAGTATGATTTATTTGCAAATGGTCGTATTTTTAAAGGCCGCCATGTGGCATGCCCAATACTGCCATTTTTGCACTTTGTATATGTAGACAATTCAACTGTTTGCACTTCTGGTCGATGCGAACAGCAATTTGTTGTGTTGTACTTGTACAGAACAAGACACTAAAGTTGAATCAAGCAATATTGGTCAGAGGAAATGATAGTCAGTTAATTGCAATTTGTCTCCTAACCAGATTTACATTTACATTTAGTCATTTAGCAGAGGCTTTTATCCAGCGACTTACAAATGAGACAACATAAGTCTGTAGTTTTAGGAAAAAACAGCTAGATCCAGATGCCACTACTTTCTAATACACAGCTATTTCAAGTCTTTATGTTCTTATAGCAAATTCCATTTTAATCAGTCTGGGATGGACTGAAGACAGGTCCAGGGTGCGTGTTTCCCCCACCACTGTACCTCTAATTTGGATAATCTGATAATGAATAAATAAATGATTATTACAATATGAATTTGTTAAATAGTTTTAAAGTAAATATGTTCCATAAAGTCGCACCATCAGATATCTCTACATTTACATTTTCCAGATGCCTTTATCCAAAGTGCCTTACAAGTATCCCACTTAATAGATTTCACATTAAGAATACCTGGAGCAATGAGGGTTAAGGATCTTGCTCAAGGACCCATATTGGCGACATTAGTGGACCTAGTATTTGAACCCACAACCCTTAGATTGCTAGCCCAACACCCTAATCACTGAACTATCACACCCTTACTGGATCTGGACCTTAAATTAAGGAATAAATCATTTATCTCTGTAGATAGAAACAGTTCCAGTTCAAACTGCTGTATGAGCACAGTTTGTACATGTAACCTTTAACATAGCCATGTAAAGTTTTATATTTTGGTCTGTGTGCATGTGTGCAGCCTACAAAGTAACCACATTCAGGATGAAGGAGCCCGTGCACTTGCTGAAGCTCTGCAGTCAAACCGGAAGCTTACCACACTAAAGTACGTGTCCATCCTCACACTCACACTCCATGGTCACTTCATTAGTCTCAACTACCGAACAAGTGAACTTACTCAAAAACTCTGTTTGTTTCTGTTTGTTTCTGAGCACGACGGTCATTTTATAGGGTTATATGGTTAGTTATATATTTATAGGGACAAAAGCAGTAGTGATCAGATATTATTCACTGAAGGTCCAAGTATAACATTTAATAAGTATTCTTTATTAATACTGCTGCAGCCGGTTAATTCATCAAAACAACAAAGAACTGCACATTTAAATCTCCAAACTCCTTAATTCACTATCTACATATAAAAAGGATATTCCCCTTATGATGAATTATCACATTATTTGTATGTGCTTCTGTGTTTCAGTATTCAGAAGAACAGTATAGGACCGGATGGAGTGAAAAGAATTGCAGACTTGCTTAAAAAGAACCAGATACTACAAGACCTCAAGTAGGAAGTGTGCTTGCGTGCATTCGTGTGCGTGAGGGTGTGTGTATGTGTGTGTGTCGACCACGTCATGGTTAACTGCATCCTGCTAGAACTTCAAGTCAACTTTAGTAATATTGCAGCAAAAAGTAAAAGTGTTACACTGAATATTTAGTGTCTTAAAACGATGGTCGTCTCACAGAAGGTTTGCGGCATAAAAACTGAGTGTTCTGATAGTACTATGAAACAGTCCAGCGTCCTGCATGCCATGAATTAATACCCATTTGTACTACAAAAGGTTTTAATGCATTGCATTGTATTATCTGTATTACAACAGAATTACTGCACATATATGGTAATTAGTGTTTTGATTGCCTAATTATTCTGTAATTACACTATGCTTATTCTTTTTCTATGGCTGTTCGTATGAGAACAGGCCACCTGTTTATCTGGGCTTAAGTGCAGCACCACTGCTGGCTAGGACAATTAAGTATCACCAGTTTTCAGCATGTCAGGATGTTGGAGGTAACACCCCTGTAGGCACGGGGAGGACATATAGCAACATTCTCCTCAGTCCCACATATTTATTCACTACAGAATAATAAAGATGAATGGTATATTATTTACCAAGCTGTGCTGGGTATACCCTATTTATATATACTTTCACAAGTATTAATAGCTGCTATGACTCTCACTCCTCTAAAAGGTTGCTGTTTAAAGTACCTAGAATTAGTTTAGAACTGGGTAAAATTGCTTTTTCCTATTTTGTGCCCTGGTCATGGGACACTTTGCAAAAAAACATTACAACTAAATGATTTTGACATGAGTTTGAAAGGTTTTAAAACCCTGATAAAAAGTGAGTGCTACAGAAGAGTGCAACTATTACGCCTGAACTGAATCTTGTTCTGTGTTATGTGTATGTGTGAATGTGTCTTGAAATTGCTTCATGTTTTCATTTTTTTTTTAACTGGAAACTTGTGCTATCTTGGTCAGGTCTCCCTTAGATATTTTAATCTCAAAGGTACCTTCTGGTTAAATAAATTAAATAAAAATATTTCACTAAACAGAGGTGAGACATTACAAGCTGCTTCCCCAAACCTCCAAAATTAAGCAACATATACATCTATTAATGTGGTGTAACTGTAATTCATGTGTAAAGTCATTTTACAACAAACATAAGTGTATAACTAAACACCGTTAAATTTTATTTTCTTTCAGTATTTCAAGCAACCATTTGGGAGACCTTGGTGCATTGGCTTTGGCTCAAGCACTAGCGGCCAATCATACACTTTGCAGGCTCAGGTAATGAATGCACACAGACAAACACTAACCAATATTTTTTAATGTTGCTTAAGTGTCGTTTCTGTAACCAGTTTACAGAGTAACTCTATCAGTGACAAAGGCATGAAGGCTCTAACACAAGCGCTGTGCTACAACAAAGGGCTCACCAGTCTCAAGTAAGTGGGTTTACTTTTTACAGTCCAACGGCCCTGCTATTTTATGTGCATGTCACCTAATGACTGTAGAGATAAGCGTCAGTAACCTTTGCAACCAGAATTATCAGAATACTGTATTAAAAGCATATGGCCTGCATATGGGAGTGGTAGCTCAGTGGTTAGGGTGTTGGACTATCAATCAGAAGGTTGGGGGTTCAAATCCCAGGTCCACT
>JAOUQT010297429.1:0-28085 GCA_025769995.1 Xyliphius kryptos | reverse complement strand
GAGATGTTCGTCATCTTTTGTCTTTCAGGACCAGCCTCTAGCTCTGTGGAAAAGCTGAAGGAGATGATCAAAGCTGGCATGAACATTGCACGCCTGAACTTTTCACATGGAACTCATGAGGCAGGTTACAATTAAATTAATTGCAGTTTGTCTGTGCAGCTATTTGAAAATGAACATATCAGAATCTGGGTATAGAATGTGGACCGGGTCTCTGTTTACAATGTTGACCTTTACGTTTTACAATCCAAGACTTTCTACACTGCATCTAATCACCTTTGCCATTAACTTCTCATCTGATACCTGATATTTTATCTAACACCGCTGCTATTTCAACTAGAGGTCTTCTAAAGGTCATGAACACTCATAATGCTAAGACTTGATCTTACTTTATACTTACAGCCCATTAAATTAGATGTTGTTCACACTAAACAAATAACCTCCTGATATTTTCTTCCGATTACCGTGACAGGGTTTTTGTGTCTCTTCTGAATGTTTGACAGTTATATAAATATTTGTAGTGATAAAATCAGCGAAGAGCTAATAATATCTCAATAGACACACACTGTAGATATCTATATATTTCAGCCTGAGCTCTGATATAGTACACAGTTTTAGAATTTCAAGTTAAAGTCAGATTCTGGTTACAGTTCAACATGGACACAACTGTAACTCAAATAAACCTTAGGCTAGTGATTATTTATAAGTAGAGTTAAAAAAAACCACAGGCGTTTTTCACAGTGAGGATCACTGTCATGGTGGAGCAAGTGTGGAGTTTTTATGCCATTTCCTTATCTTTATTCTCTGGATTACTTATATTTAACAAAGACATGCTAGTTGGTCAACCAACTGTAAACGATAAATTACCTCAGAGTAATGAACCTGTGGGATCAGATGAAGGACAAAGTTTTGTGTGACAATAAAATAATACATAGGGGACAGTAATACCCCACATTAGTCTTGACTATCCATAAGACAACAAGGAGTAGATAAAAAAAATGGATGAAAAATTATTCTGCAACAAAACTGTTGCAGAGAGGGGTGTGTTAAGCACATTCGCCTCTCAGCGCTGGGAATTCCTGGTCCGAATGCCAATCTGGGTGGAGTTTCCATGTTCTCCCCATGTCCGTGTGGGTTTCCTCCGGGTTCTCCGGTTTCTTTCCACATTCCAAAAACATGTATTTAAGGTAAATGGAATACTCTAAATTGCTCCACATAGTGTGTGTTTGTGTGCCTGTGTGAGTGAGTGTGTGCCCAGCGTTAGATTGGTGCCCTGTGCAGCAACCGAAACATTCTCCCCTGGATGGGCATGGGGAACCCTACCACAACCCTTGTAGAAGATAATGAATAAATGAATGTTGCAGAGAGTGGTAGGTTAGTGATTAGAGTTTTGGTTCACTAACTAGAAAGTTAGAAACTAGAAACTGGTGGTCGTTGAGCAAAGCTCTAATTGTGCCAGGGTCCCATATTTTTCTTTGTTTGTATACATTGTTTAAATAGACTTACATTTATTTTGTAGAGGCTTAGTGGTTAGCATATCTGCCTCTCAGCGCTGAGTATCCTGGTTCGAATTCCAATTTGGATCGAGTCGTCATGTTCTCCTCCTGGGTTGCCTCCTACAGTCCAAAAACATGGATTCAGTGTAAATTGGCTGCTCTAAAAATTGCCCCTATATGGAGTGTGTTTGTGTGTGTGTATGTGAGTGTGTGCCCAGCTATAGATTGGCAGGCTTTGAAGGATGTACCTGCCCAGCGCCCAAAATGTTCTCTCCTGAATGGGCATTGGGAACCTCACTGAACCTAATATAGGATTAATTGAAAGAAAATTAATAGATGGACTACTTACCCAAATTTAACCATAACCTCACTCTAACCATAACTATAATCATACAACATGATTAAATTAAATTATCTACATTTTGGTCAAACATACATGTTCTATACCTTATTTTTTGTACAATGGTCTACACCTAGCTGTTCTTACATGTTTGATGGGGGCTTTCTTGTTGTTCTTTAGTATCATGCTGGAACAATAAAAAATGTACGTGAAGCCACTGAAAGTTTTGTACCTGGGAGTCTTGAGTACAGACCTGTAGCTATAGCACTAGACACAAAAGGCCCTGAAATCAGGACTGGACTCGTGAAGGGGGTAAGTTTCTAATTTTTCATATATTCAAATTATTTTAATTTGTGTTTATTTGAAAACTATTGCTCTGTACATTGCTCTGTTTGATATATTATTTTATAGAGCGGTACTGAGGAGGTAAAACTGACCATGGGCGAAAAGATCAAACTGACTCTGGACGATAAATACATGGACAACTGTGATGAGAAAATTCTGTGGCTTGATTACAAGAATATCACAAAAGTGGTGCAGAAAGGCAGCAAGGTCTACATCGATGATGGTCTGATTTCTCTAAAGGTTTTGGAAATTGGTAAATTCACCAAGTTGTAAAATTTTCTGAATGCATAAGTGAAATGTGCTATACGGCAAAAAGTATTCAGACACCTGTGACATCGTAAACATTGTAATCAAGAACCATGTTAAGGTTTCTTTTAAAAAAAGTCAACCATTTGTTGTCACAATCTGCCCAGGTATGTCATGGGTAGAATTAAAGAGAAGCCTGTATAACACAAAAATGGAAATACATGTCTACAGAACAAGAAAAGCACAATTAACACAAAGGAAGGGTTACCTAAATTATGATACTCAACATGACGAAAGGGAGGGGAAGAATTTATGCAAAACACGTGATGAGACGCGTGATGAGAGTGTGCAGACACTCACTCGCTCTCGCTCTCTCTCTCTCCCACACTCACACAAACACACACTATATAGGGGCAATTTGGAGCTGCCAATTTACCTTGAATTCATGTTTTTGGACTGGAGAAACCCCAGAGAGGCAAACGTTCTAACCACTAAACCACTGTGTCGCCACATCTATATACATTTAAATAAAAAAATGATTAAATTGTATTATTCACACAGCATAAACTTTTTACCCAGGTGATGACTTCCTGACCTGTGAGATTGAGAATGGTGGTATGCTAGGCAGCAAGAAGGGTGTGAACCTGCCTGGGGCAAAAACTGATTTGCCGGCAGTGTCTGAGAAGGACATTAAGGACCTTCAGTTTGGTGTGGAGCAGGGTGTGGACATGGTGTTTGCATCCTTTATCCGCAAAGCTGCTGATGTTCATGCTGTCAAGAAGGTGTTGGGAGAAAAGGGCAAGGACATTAAGATCATTAGCAAGCTGGAGAACCATGAGGGTGTGCGCAAGTAAGTGTAAACACGTCGATTATCATCATTCAACCTTTATAATTAGCTTTTTATTTCATTAAGCCTTCTCTTTTTGTCTTTTTAAACCCAGTTTTGATGAGATCCTTGAGGCCAGTGATGGTATTATGGTTGCCCGGGGAGACATGGGCATTGAGATCCCTACAGAGAAAGTCTTCTTGGCTCAAAAGATGATGATCGGCCGAAGCAACAGGATTGGCAAACCCATTATTTGTGCTACTCAGGTGATGGAGAACTGATTGCTTAAAATGAGTAAACTGCAGGTGCAGCATTTGTGACAAAGCATTATTGGGTACTTTTTTTTTGGCACAGTAGATGTTAGAAAGCATGATTAAGAAACCACGTCCCACCCGAGCTGAGAGCAGCGACGTGGCCAATGCAGTGCTGGATGGTGCTGACTGTATCATGCTGAGTGGAGAGACAGCCAAGGGCGATTACCCTGTGCAGTCTGTGGAGACACAGCATAATGTAAGAACTACATGTCCAAATATGTGTGTAAAAATATGTGTACTATCAATTAAGCATGTTCCAAAGTTCTGATAAAACTTGCCATCATGGTTAGGATTCCTGGTTGGTGGAAAAAAGGGGTCTTTACTGTGTGTAGTCCCCATGACCTCCCTGTTCTAGAGTGGGCGAACTTTGGGTTTTCCAGTTTTCATCCACATTTTAAAGACGATAATTACATTGGAGATACTAAATTACATGAACTGCCTTTTTGCCCTCTTTTGTGGCTGTTCCTATTTGGTGTCACCAAAGAAAAAAAATATCTGCATGTTCAGTTTAGCATAGTTTAAAATAGATCTAGGCTCTTATTTATCTAGGCTTGGGATTAGCACTATAGGTGTACTGATATTTACACCGTCAATGGCTAGGACATTTTAGTATCTCAGAACAGTATGTTTTTTGTATCATGGGAGGAAAACAGAGACAAACGAGACAGACAGACCATATAAAGAATTTAAGAAACAGTATTTGAACTACTTGCTGCCACAGTGCTCTGGTTATTTCATCATGAGTCTATTGAAGGTTCTTAGCTAATTCAGTTTTATGTTATTTTCCAGTTGGGTATATTTTAGTAGCAACACAATTCCCGCTAATCTCTGAGCTGTTTGAGGTGTAGTGTACTACAGGTATATAATGAACACATAAAAATCCAGATAATGATGTAATGAGTCATCTGTATACAGTATGTTCATGTACAACTAAGATTGAACAAAGTATCCTAGTCTTGCCTGCAGCTAAATAATGCTAATGCTAACATCTGTTCAATGTGTACTAAATGCTAATGATGAGACTGAGCCATTATTTACGTCTTTTTCTCTCATCTTAATGTTCAGCTGCTGTCAGAGAGAAGCAGGTTGTTGTGGTGTGCAGTGCTGATAATGATGTCGCATGTTAACGAGGATCTGCTTCGTACAAAACTCCGACACACTAACGAAGGTCTTCTTCAGAAGATAAAGCTACCTTTAGATAACAAGACATGCCTGCCATTTTGTGCATTTCATTAATAACTTACTAAGTTCCAACAGACCATGTTGTTTTATCTGGATATCTTTAAGATTATCTGTAATATCTTTAAGATCCTGCACCGATTTTAATCTGGATTTATTTGTCGGTTTGACTTTAGATTGCTCGTGAGGCTGAAGGAGCTATGTTTCACAGGCAGGTGTTTGAAGACTTACGCCGTACAACACACTTGACTCGTGATCCTTGTGAGTCAGTGGCCATCGGTGCTGTAGAAACTTCATTCAAGTGCTGTGCTAGCGCCATCATCGTCCTTACGAAGTCTGGACGGTAAAGACAGAAATAAAAATGTATTTTAAATAGCATTGCAAGATTGCAAGACAGACAGACAGACAGACACACACACACCCACACACACACACGTTACACTCTCCCAGTGTTACAGAATGTCAAAGTGAAACATGCTCCCTCATACTAACGATGACCTTTGCGAGTTTTATCCTTGACATTTTGAAAGCTAATTTAAACCACAGTCAGCTGTTTCAGTTTACAGTGCAGTCTCTTACATACAGAAGGACAGCATGATTGAGGACATACGTGCAAATTATAAACACACTTACAGTATATGGCACAATTCTTTAAACATGTGTTTTTTTGCGCTAGATCCGCACACCTGCTGTCAAGGTACAGGCCCCGCGCGGTCATTATGGCCATCACTCGGAACGAGCAGACAGCTCGTCAGTGCCACTTGTATCGTGGAATTTATCCCATTCTCTACAACAAACCTGCCAATGATGTGTGGGCAGAGGATGTAGACCTGCGTGTCAGCTTTGCTTTGGAGATGGGTAAGAGAATCCTTAGATCTAAGTTTGTTTTACAATGCAGATCCATTAAGATTAGTAATCTGTTGCTGCTTGGATTTAAAATTTTTTTTTTTTTTTCAGGGAAAGCCCGAAAGTTCTTCAAGTCTGGTGATGTTGTGATCGTTGTTACTGGCTGGCGCCCTGGTTCTGGGTACACAAACACTATGCGTGTTGTTCTGGTGCCTTAAATAACATGTGCTAAGCACTTTTCTGTTACGCCAACACTTACTTTCCATGTCAATAACAGTTAATATATACTTTGAGCAATATAATGTAAAGTAACAAATGGAGCCTTGTATACTAGAGGTTTATAAGGATTTGATTATCCTATTTACAATATTGATACTCTTTAAGTTCAAACCCATTGGCACTGTAATCATATAAGATGACAATAAATTTTAAATCTATCAGGTTAAAAAGGTGGTGCTAAAAGATGCAACCTGTATTCATTTCAGTCATCTTTGCACTCTATTATTCAACCCTTGCAATAAACTAAAGATAAAAACTTGATTGGTGTGATACATTTTGTTGCAAGTTGCATAAGATGAAGCAGTACCAATTACATTTTTGAACTGTACCATGTCTCTAGAGGGCATTTTAGAAAGACACGGATGCCATTCAGCTCAGTGTCATTCTTTAAATATTACAGCAGCAGGTCCTGCTGTCCAAGAGGATTAAAGAAACTGTGCATAAAATCTCACACAGTGCAAAAAATATTATAACACTAATATCATAATATGCTATAGAAATACAGCATGTTAGCCTGATCTCTCACATTTTGTCTAAAATCACAGCCAGTAAATCTGTCTGCACATATTCCAGAAACTTCTGAACAAGACTGTTGAGATGCTGATCAGATACGGGACAGCAGATGGCAGTGTGTAACTGGAAACCAAACTCAATGCCCCATGACATTGAGGAAAACTATACACATGGATTTATCCATAATCTTGATATTGTCTTTTTCTTTATTAATTGAAATATTTTGCAAGAGATTACTTATATATGAGTTGGAAAACTTTCCAGATCATACATACAGCAGTTGAGGTGCAGAATGACTCAGCAACACTGCTTTCCTATTAATATTTACATCACATTGAACACCCTGCAGAGGTCACGCGAAAATTTCCCAATTTCTGCAATATTCATGGTCTTTAGATAAACTAGGAATAATCTGTATTAAACTGAAATCATGTTTGCTACTTTTTAACTATACCTTTTCCCAAATAGGATGTGTCTAACTGAGCCGTGTTTCTCTCCAGGTTTCATATTTTATTAGTATTAGTCATTACAAACTCCAAATGCACAATTTTGTAAATCCACCCCATCTATTTTAGAAAGCTATAGATAAATGAGCGCTAATCCATAGGGTATGCATTTCAGGACATTCATTATATGCTTACTTATGGCAATAACTGAAAAGGAAATAAATGTGCATCTTTACAAAGAACAGTTTTGAAATGACAGGGGATCAGCTGGCCAATTTATATGCAAATGAATGAGGTTTGTGCTGTAATGCAGATCAGAAAAGCTGAGATTATGTTTAAATTCAACAGGACTTGATGTAAATGTGCAATTCAGAAAATGTCACAATTTTTCCCTATTTATGTATCTTTACAGTTCATTTACCGTTGATTGGAAGCAGGGTAAACAACACTAAAGCTGGACAGTTGATAAAAATTACAGTGGCCGGTTTTCTTTGAGTATTTGGTCATGCACTAAATCTTGTGAGAAGATACATTTATTCATTATCTTCCGCTTATTCCTCTACTAGGGTCGCAGTGGGGTTCCCCATGCCCATCCAGAGGAGAACATCTTGGGCGCTGGGCAGATACACTCAGGACAGGGCGCCAACCTATTGCTGGGCACACTCTCACATCCACACATTATACAGGGCAATTTAGAGCATTTAGTTTACCTGGAACCCATGTTTTTGGACTGTGGGAGGAAACTGGAGAACCCGGAGAAAACCCACGCGGACACTGGGAGAACATGGAAACTCCACCCAGATTGGTATTCGAACCAGGAATCCCCGGTGCTGAGAGGCGACCGTGCTTACCACTAAGCCACCGTGCCACCCGTGAGAAGAGGATATACAAAATGTAATTTTTAAGGATATGACTGGAACCCAGGAACCATGGAACCCAGGAGCTTTCGTCCTGTGAGGCAGAAGCACCAACTGCTGCACCGATGTGTTGTCTCCAAGCACTGAAGGCAAACATTTTCCATAAAATAAAATGTAAGTAGACACTTCCAAAATCTAAATTTCCCCTATATAGTGAGTACAAATGAAGCTTTAGATCTTACTCTACTTACACTTCAGGATGTGAAGCTGTAGTGATCATCATGTAGTCTGAAAGCCGGTCTGCATCAGCACCTTATCAAAACAATAAACTAAAAAGAGGACAATCTTAAAATCAGTTTAGTGCGCTTGCCAAAAAGGCTCAGTATTTTATTATCAAATGTCTGTCTGTAAGTGGATTTACACATATATATAAATACAGTGATATATTGTTTGCTTGATTGAACAAAAAGTACAGGATTTTCCAACACAGTTTGAGACAATGGCAACACAAATTTACAGTTGCAGTTAAGCTTTGGCATAACAGGGATCTGTATAATGTTAATAATTTTCCCGATGTCGCATCACCTTTTCTTTAATGGGAAGAAAGCTGCAAAAGTCTGTGCCAAGTACAAAACCAAGCTTACAAGTTTATTGCTTAAGTACGACACGAGTATACATACAAAGCACATACAAAATGATTGCAGTACATTCTTTATCTGATCTGAGTCAGAGTGGAAGTGAGGGATGGCTCCCTGCTCGGTCTGCTTCTAAGGCAGTGCTGTTAAAAAGGAAAGGCCATAAATACTGAGCAGTGTGAGTTACAGATAAGGACCAGACGTTTGCCAATAATCAGTACTCAATATCTATGTTGAGAACTGTGTATGGGGTTTGTGTGTGTGTGTACTGTATATGTTTGTGTAAGTGTTCCACCTGATTAGTGAGTCTGTTATAATATTGAATTTATGCACTATGTTTAAAATGTAGACTAAATCTTTAGTTTTCTTGCGGTGGAACTTAGATTGAATAAGAAGATTGGATACTGCTCCATTGCATATTCCAGCACTCCTGCATTAGTATTGCAAACATGTCAAGTGAACTTGGAAGACAGTGGGATGTTATGCTTTTAAACAGCAGCCAGTTCTAAACCATCACACATATCCATCTTATAATTCCATAGAAGAACTTTTATTATATTTATTCTGAAATCAATATTATTGTCACAATAAATTATTTGAAATATGTCCCCCATGAACATCTCACAACAAAAGCACTAATGAGGAAATGAAGTCTATTTAATAAATGGCACTGTTTGAATCCTATTAATAATGTGCTTTAGAATTTTGGTTGGGTAATACACATTAGTTTTCAATGTGTAGACTTAATGACTTTGTTTTATTAAAGTTGCCTTTTAATACTTTTGTATTTATTCCAAAGTAAAAAAAAAACTTATTTTGTATTCATCAATTTTTTATTTTTTTGTCACCTTATGTCAACTCAGTGCTGGGGATCCAGATTCAAATCTTAACCATGTTCTTCCTGTGTCCACGTGGGTTTCCTCCGGGTTCTCCGGCTTCCTCCCACAGTCCAAAAACATGCATTCAAGTTAAATGGGCTACTCAAAATTTAACCCTCACAGTGTGTGTCGGTGTAAGTAAGCGATGGATTAGCGCCCTGTTGGCGAATCTGGCCAGCACCTAAAACGTTCTTCTAAAAAAATGAAAACCCCACCCAAATTGGGATTCAAACCTGGACTCAGAACCACTGGAACCAGTGCTGAGAGGTGACTCTGCCGTGTTGCCTGCCTTGTACATTATATCTGTTTCTTGCTGAGGAAGGGGTTGAGTCCAACTTGTTGGTCTGCTATCTATAGAAGTGCCAAATTCCTTCCAGCATGAGTCTTTAAATTCTGTTAATGCAGCAATTTCTTATTGTCAAAAGTTTTCAAATTTTTGGCTGGATTACAATACATCAGGCCTCACAAAATCAGTAATGTAATATTTTAACTTGGGTTGAAAAATTTTTGGGTAGTCAAGTGGAATATACAGAATCAATAAATTTTCAGAAATAACAGGTTCTTCTAAGGAATTATTTGTCTGTAAAGTTTTAGAGGATATTAATATTAAACCTTGAGCAGATGAAATAGCTTGAACCTGCATGCACAATATAGAAATACATCCTGCTGAATCCAGAACTAAAATGTACATTTTTGTAAATTCGAATGGTGTCCATAATATTAGCTGATGTTTGTTTTTTTGGAAATATGGAGGTTTATTAAGAAAACTTGAGACAATAATTTATGTGGATGGAGTTAAATAGTTTCAAGCTGAAAAGTTATTCAGTGTTTTGTATTGATTTCGCCTTTGAGTGTGATTATTGTACTGTTAAAATTGCAGGTAGAAAAACATCTGGATAAAGTTGTGTCATTGAGTAGAAGGTATAGATGATAAAACTGCGGTCTGTGTTACAGACAAAAGAGAAAGACAAGCCTCACAAGTTTGAAGGAAGTTTGGGGTGTGTCCCTGTTGTCCCTGGAGTTAATTTGTCTTGCGATTCTAAACCTGATGAGCCACCTAAATTTACAGTCTGAGTGAGAGAAGCTCTCGAAGTCTGTCTTGAGAGAGCCATGTGTCCAGGTATTGAACTGTATGGTTTGGTTGTAGGGATGGGGGGTGGACTATGACCGAACCCTGGCACTGATGCCAGTGTGGGCAGATCAGATGCTGGCAAGCCTTGTCTTATCAGCCTGGTTGTGTTTAGGGATTTTGGAGAAGGAAGTGAAATGGAGATACTGACATCCTGAGACGAAAGGTCAACCAGAGACCTTCCCCTCTCGTGTGTCTGGAATGGAAAAGAACAGGCAGTTTGAGGTGACAGGAGAGAGTTTTGGGATCCTGAGACACTCGAGGGGTAGCTATGCATGACAGTTAACTTCCTCGACACCACAGGACTCTGAGACATTGGGCTCATGGTTTGAGGGGTGCTACATGGTGAGGTATGTACTGAGCTGTGCTGAGAGAGTGACGCTTGAGCAGATGGCTCATGGGAAAGCTGAAGGAGGTGATCACTATTTTGAGGATCTTGATTAGGATTTTGAGGCTTTGAAACACAGGCCTCTGCAAGATTTATGGTGCAACGTGGAGATCCGTTGAGTGATGAAGCAGAAGGTGATGAAGCCGGAGGTAATGGATTAGAAGGTGATATCGCAGCGGGTGATGAAATAGCTGTCCTGACCTGTTGACTTGGGCATTGACTGTGCTTAGTTTGGAGGACACTGGGTTGCACAGACTGCAGTTGGGTAAGTATAGGGCTAATAGAGTGAGCTATTAGGGGAGTAAGGGTAGATGCTGAGGAAACAGAAAAACAAGGTGCATTTCTTCCTACCATCGCTTGTTTGAAAAAGCCAGGCAAAGGAGCACTGATGGTGGAATAGGATGTGTGTGGAAGCGTAGACTGCGAATGGAGCTGAGCCAAGTTAGAATCTCTAGAACTGTAAAAACTGAGGGGTCGCTGTGAGAAAGTGGAGGCTTCAGTGATGCTGGACGTGATGGTGGTGATGGTGGTGGTTGTGGAAGACGGTAAGGCGCTGGAGGACGAAGGCAGAGAAGACGACGTGGAAGAACCTTTGGTTCTTAGAGAATCCAGAATAGGGGTCTCCAGTTCAGAACCAAGCTGGGAACCAGATCTAGAAAAAGAGCTTCCAAATGCAGTAAGACCAGAAACGACAGGAAATCGTTTAAGGTGGCCCGGTGGTTCCTTCGATGTACCCAGCAAGTGCATTGGAGGCCTAAATAACGTATGAGGCAGATTGGGATGACGAGTCAAAGCGATGGCAACAGAGGTGGTGGCCGCAGCAGCTTGAAGGGGAGCCTGGATAAGTGGAGCCCAGATGACAGGAGTGTGTGAGCCTGGACTCTGGGGTGGAGGAACTGGTGGTGACGCCTGCAGTAGGTGTGCGCAGTGAGCCATGTCTCTGTCGTGCTGCACAATTTGCTGGATCATCTCGTTTTCCTGGTAGTTCAGATCACCGGAGTTAAGATCTCTCTGCACTTTGTGATGAAGTACTGAGTTTCTCTTTCCTGTGGAAGGAAATCAGGATGTAAGGGTTTTCTTTTGGCATGATTACATCAAAACAGCATATTAACAATGCAGATGCTACAGATGCCAATAAGCCCATGTTTACATTATTATGACGCAACAGACATCTATAAAAGCTTAATATCAGGTTACAAACAAACATCAGTCTGAAGACTGTGCAACATTCTCTTCAAAGCTAGTATTTCAGATATAGAGATCTTTCTTACTATATAGAGATAATGACTGGTTACTAGATAGAGATAACAAAAACGTCCGGCTGCAGAAGGAAAAGACGTAGGGACTTAACACACCTGATTAAAAACTGAAAGCAAAACCAATTGAACACAGTAAAAGTAAGGACCAGCAATCGGAGCAGGCACAAGGTCATACATATAGTAACTACCAGAGCACAGAAAACTCTCAAAACAAACAAAAACACAGTGGCAATTGCTGCTATGTGATGGTTTCATGCTGTGCTTGGGAACTACAGTGGAGGAAATAAGTATTTGGTCTCCCACTGACTTTTTATTAAAAAAAAAAAACGACAACAAAGAAACGTCTCATAATTTTACACGTCTTCATTTTAACAGTGACACATACAATTTCAAAGGAAAATCTAAGAAAATTGCATGAAATGAGAACAAAAAAAGAATTTCAATTTTATTGAAGGAAATAAGTATTTGACCCCCTAGTAAAACATAATTTAATACTTGGTGGCAAATCCCTTGTTAGCAAGCACAGCAGGCAGATGTTTCTTTTATTTTTTCATTAGGTTTGCACACACTTCAGGGGTAATTTTGGCCCACTCCTCTTTGCAGATCATCTCCAAATCCTTAAAGTTTTTAGACATGCATTTGGAAATGCGAAGCTACAGCTCTCTCTATTTATCATGGGATTGACGTCAGGAGACGGGCTATGCCATTCCATGACCTTGATATGTTGTTGTGCTGGAAGACCCATCCACGGCCCATTTTCAGTGCCCTGGCGGAGGCAAGGAGGTTGTCACCTGGGATTTTGCAATACTTGGCCCCGTTCAGCTTCCTGTTGATGTAGTGAACTTGGCCTGTGCCCTTAGAAGAAAAAAACACCCCCAAAACATAATACTTTCACTACTTTGCTTGTCAGTGGGGATGTTGTTCTTAGGGTCATATTCTGTATTTTTTTTCCCCCAAACAGAGTTGAGTTGACTCTAAAGAGCTTAATTTTGGTCTTCCGAATAATTGCACCAACAGCTATCACCTTCTCATCAAGCTTTTTACATATGGCTTTTTAGCCCGTTCTAGCCTTGTGTAGGTCAACAATTTTGTCCCTGACATCTTTAGACAGCTCTTTAGCCTTGCCCATGAAGGAGATGTTAGAGTGTCACTGAGACTGATGGCCTTTTATACATGTTACAATTTGGGACAGCTGTCTCTCATGCAGGTAACGACTTCACTGAGATTAGGGTGTATCAGTGGTCTGTGTGAGCCAACATTAGTCATGTTTTTAGATGATCAAATACTTATTTCCCTCAATTAAATGCAAAGTATACTTTTATTTAAATAGTATTTATATTGCCAGATATTCCATCTCTCTGTTAAAATGAAGCTACCATTAAAAAATCCTAGACTGTTTAATTATGACTGAGTTAAAACCTTCATAATCAGTGGGGGATTAAATACTTATTTGCTCCACTGTACTATTTAAGCAATGTAAAGAAGCCAGTTTACTCAGAATCCATGTATTTAGACTGGAGTAAACTGGAGCAGCCTGCATACACAGAGAGAACATGTAAACTCTACCTAGATCAGGATTCAAACCTGGATTCGCAGCTTTGAGAGGCAGAAATGCTAACCACTTTGCCATCGTGCCGTCCCATTTTTATTATAATTGAATTAAATGTTGAAAATACAAATCATAGGTATATAATTTTAATGAAGCTGGTGTGATTTCTCCTTTCTTTGCACAATATGCTCATTTAAAACGACATATATATTTCACTTTTCACTATTTAGCTGCTTATTGTCCAACAAGTGCTATTTCTTTTGTACATTACACATGCAAAACTGACTACTGCTCTTCCGCATTACAACATTCTGTATAAAGTGCTTACCGATACGATCCAGACGATCAAGAGCGACCGTCTCAAAAGCTCGTCGCATCATAGGATATTCCTCTAACACTTCGTTAAAGTTGTCCACAGAGAGAGAATACAGTCGGCAGTAGGTCTCCGCTCTAACACTGGCTGTTCTTCGACCCCGAGTCAACAAACAGATCTCTGTGGACCAGTAAACACTGTTAATTTGATTTATATGTATTTATATTAGGTATTTTTTTCTTGTTTTTACACTCACTGGAAGATAATAGAGCAGATTTTTGCAGTAACAAAGACATGGTGTTGGGCAAGTGTGTGTTTTGAAGGTTTGAGTGAATCAGACACAGCATTACTGCCAGTTTGAGCATGCTTTTCTGCATTCTGCATTCAACACTGTTTCAGGTTGTTTAAACATCTGTCTAACAGCTGGTTTGAGCTTTAACAAATTCAGAGAATCAAAAGTCTGAAAAAAAAAACGAAAAGTATCTAAACCATTACTCCTCCATTATCAGCCCTTAGTTCTCTTCACACTCCTGCCTTCAACTGATTGTTGAAAAGCGGCTTCTGAATCCCACTGAGTGACAGCTGAGGAAAATTAATTTCATGAATGGCTAGCTGATGTTGGGTGAGGAATTTCCCTCGATTCGTCGCCTCGCCTCACCTCGTCTCCCCCAGAGAATCAGCTGATTACAGCAACAAAAACAACTGCTTAATAGCGACACTGCATTTAAAAACTGTAGCACTTCACAAACTACATTCCACACTACGGTTAACGATCCACATGGCCACATATGTGCATATAGCACAGCTTGATGGATACAATTTTAAACACAAAGGTGCATTTAGTACCAGGACACCTTTTTACAGTTAAAACTGTTTAAAAAATTAGGTTGTACATAGTAATCAATTTAAATCGATGGATTGATTATACAGCCTGCAATTCGATACATTGATATGATTAATGTGTTTATATATAAAACGTTTGTAAGTGTTTCAGTGATGCCCACAGTGGACTCAGACATGAATCAGACCAACGGTGCAGACAAGTAAGGGACACCGTATTATGAATTGCTTTCATCTCCTGAATAATATTGTATGGAATGTTATGGTATGATAGATTTCATATATGGATGTGCTTTTTGAATATATATTTGTGATATAAGTTAATATATTATATATTATTTTATATATAAAATATACACATTTCCTCAATCGAACATGTTTGAGTTCGAGTTCTTTTTTTTAGAACCCTGATTGCCATATGTTTGAAACAGATAACTTTTCTTCTAAAAGACTTAAGAATTTCAGCTTTTAAATTTAATTTTAAGACATTTAGTTGCATTTAAAACCTTGGGCATTTTATGACCTCGGGGGTCACACATGGCAGTTTGTTTGTTCCTGTCCAGCTCATGTGAGGGTTGGTTAGAAAATAGAAATTAAATTTGTACACTTATTTACATTTGAGGTAAATAAGTAAATACACAAGCACATATTTAAATATATTGTATAAATGGATGCTGCCTTCATAATAAAGAATAGCAGCTTCATTGTGTTTGTGGTGTGCATTGTATTCCATGCACAAAAAAACACTGCATTGAATTTATTGTAATTATAATCAGGTCCAATTTCTCGTTTTGCGCTTCAGAAATAATTGCCCTGTATTACAACATAGTCCCATTTAATAAGATGATTTATTTGTAAATGAGTAATCACACACTAAAAGCAAAGTTTCAAAGAGAAATATCAAACCTCAAGATGGCATCTTTAGATGAATCTACAAAGAATATTTATAATGAAATAAAAAAGCTGGATATTATTAAAATATAATATCTACTAACCTCCAAAATAAGATCCGTCTGATATCTTGGTCTCTTTACTGCCTTTGGTGAGGACTGTTAGAACTCCATGCTGGATGAAGTACATCTTCTTGCCTATAGTTCCTTCTCGAATGATGTAGTCACCGGGCTGGAAGACCTCAAAGCGTAATTTGGTAAGCATGGAAGTCACAAAGTTTGGATCTGCGTTGGCGAACAGCGGCATGGTGGCCACCAGCTTTCGGCAGTTGAAACTGATTATTTCCTATAGAAAACAAATTGTACAAGGATGGATGAATTATTAAATAATAAAAATCATTCAAATTTAATAAACAGTTAATGAACTTTGATTCTAACCTCTCGCAGAGGCTCATTCAGTTCTCCCAAAATGCTCTCCTCATCAAACATCTTGCCCTGGTATCGATGCTCGTAGTAGTCATGGATTCTTTGGCGCATATTTGCAGGAAGCTTGTGGAAGGACATATACTGCTCCACCTGTTTGTACTGCACAACACACTCATGTCAGTACACAAGCATTTTAACAGAAGGAAAACTTTCTCATGAGACAGAAGGTTCCGATGCTGGGGTGTTTATTAAATCACTGTGGTGGTGATGATTGTATTAACAAAGCAGAGTGTAAGAGCTACACCTGTTATAACATATTGCTCCTGGAAACTATGCAGCAATGTGGAAATACCAAGAACTGCCCAGTTAATTAAACATTATTAGCTTTTATAAAATGGGTAGTTCCGGTCCTTAAATCTGATTGGTCTTTTGTCCAATCGTCACATTTTGACCAAAGAAACAGATAAAGGCCAAATTACAGGACGCATTTAATAAGATTTAAGGACTGGAAGTACCTGTTACTCAGAGATCAACCAGACTAGATTCTGTCACGGAAGAACAGTTTTTTAGGGATTTTTTTAATAAACGCATTTATGAATCAAACCTTGTTTTTTTATTATTATAGCGTATACATTTAACAGAATGGCATTCACATTACTTACCAACTAATTGTTTTTGATTGATCCAAATCTATATATTATAAAAGGCAAAGCCCTCATCACTAATTCTCCCACTTCCTAAGTACCTACATTACTGAAATGTGGCATTGTGATTCCCGGTCATGTCTTTGGAAAAATATCTCACCTTCCCACGTTCGATGGTTTGTTTGATATCGCCATCGAACGCAAGACCTTTCCAGTGTCACAACAGGGTCTTCCTGAGTACATACAAAGCTGAAATTTGGCATCGTCATTCCCCATCATGGGCGGCATGCTGGCTTAGGATTCCTGGTTTAAATGGCCAACTGGGCAGAGTTTCCATGTTCTTCCTTTGTCCACGTAGGTTTCCTCTGGGTTCCCTGGTTTCCTCCCACAGTCCAAAAACATGGATTTGAGGTAAAGTAAATGCTCTAAATTTCACCATATTGTGTGTGTTTGTGTGTGTGGCTGTGTGAGTGAGTGTGCCCAGCGATAGCTTGGCGCCCTGTCCGGCGCTCTACCCTAGATCTGCCCTCTACCCTTGTAGAGGACTAAAGGGAAAATAATGAATGAATAAATTAATTCCCTATCATGTTCATAGAAAAACAACTGGGTTCTCGCTTTCCCACATTCAATTGTTCATTTAGTAGCGGTCACATCCAGGTGATGCCACAGTTGGATGTAAGTGATGAAAAAAAATGGTCTTTTATTGCAGAGAGACACCGGGTGGAAACAGACAACATGCAACACAACCCAACCCAACAAAAATGAATGTTCCAACATCACACTAGGAGAAGTGCAGTGTTTAAATACACACACAAGGGCAATCACATGACGAGACACAGCTGAAACAAATGACTAATGATTCCCATACCCGCACACTCCCAACAGGGGGTGCCGAACCAGAAAAACTGATATTACCGGCAATACCCCCAGAGACCAGACGAGGGTGCTGTTCTGACAGTAGCAGCACATCATGAGTATTCCACTAGGTGTGAATCAATCAAGGGAAAAATGTGTAACTGTACCCTGCCTTGCGTTGCACCCAACACCTCTTTCCTGTGATTTGTTCACAAGAAGTTACGCCCTCACAAGCTTGATTGCTTTGGTAATCTAGATGTGTATTTATTGTGTGCACGACTGGTTTTATAACCAAGGCTTTGTCCTTTGCATAGGATGTGTTAATTCTTCAAGTTAGGCCGCTTTTCTGCACTATTAATGTTCTGCCCTCCTGTGTTCCTCTTCCTCCTCACTGTCCTTTTCTCCTACACATAGTTTCTTCGAATGAACAAACCCTGTTTCCTTTTATGCTTCCAGTCTTGTCTTACATAAGCTCCCCTTTGCGCTGCCCTGTGGTTCCTACTCTCTCTGTCAGCTTCATCATCCACCCTGCCGCATCTCCATACTGATGCTATATCTTCGTATGCAGCGGCTATTATCATACTCAAGGACATGAGACAAAGCCAGCAGGGACGACTTAAGGGAACAGTAATGGATGACAAACAGCACAGTAAAAACCAAACATGTGACACAGAGGGGGAATTAAACCACATGCTAAACTG
Organism: Xyliphius kryptos; assembly: GCA_025769995.1. Taxonomy (NCBI): domain Eukaryota; kingdom Metazoa; phylum Chordata; class Actinopteri; order Siluriformes; family Aspredinidae; genus Xyliphius; species Xyliphius kryptos. The sequence goes on along the minus strand of JAOUQT010297429.1, from coordinate 9,894 downwards.
TCCCACTAACTATGAGTCATGGTGTGTGGGGAAAAAAGCATGTCATTGGGATTTGTCCTTTTCAGGGGAGGCATAATGCCGCTGTCAGCAGGTTGCTGATCATCACGCGTGCTCATCCAATTAAAGGTTGAGGAGGGCAGATGATGGGCAGGTAATAAAACAGACAAATTTTGAGGAAAAAGGGAAATTTAACATGCACGTCAAAGCAGAGGGTCACGTTACTGCATTTGATTTGAGGAAGTAAAAGATGAAGGAGTGAGTGATTGTTCTGTGATCAGTCCTAGGGCTAGCATGAAATTCCACAAGGAAGCCGCTACACATCAATAAAACCTTTCTGTATCAACAAGGCATGTTGCCATGGCAACTGCAGGGGGCTGAACTGCCTCCAGTCTTTTGACACAGCAGAGGTCAAAGCTTTGTGTTGCCTTCATCTTAAAATGGCAACAGTTTAATTATGACAGAGCTTGATGAGAAAGATAAAAAAATTGCTTCCTGTTACACCATTTCCTTTATGAAGAAGCTCCAAATCATAAATAGTAATCACGATTTGCGCTGGTTGTTCATCTTGCATCTTCATTCACTTACCTTTTCTTGGTATTGCCTTCGGGATGAATCCAGCGATTGAATGAGGGCAGTGGCATGACCCACAAACATGGCATAGCAGGTGGCACCCACAATCATGCTGAGAATGGTAAGCCAAACGTCTGTCATACCCACAGGTGGGTACATGCCGTACCCAATACACAGCATGTGGCTCATAGCCTTAAACAGAGCATAGGAGTACTGTTGACCCCAAGTATCATTCTGCAGAAAAAGAGTGGGAGATATCAACGCACAAACCTTTCTGCATTCATTAACACAGCTTAAACGAGGAACACAGTGAAAAATAAAGATTATGAAATTGAGCTGGAGTTGTTGCCAGTCTATTTCAGTGCAGAAACACAGAGAAAACTAAAATTGTATATCCTGAAAAATATAGAAACGCACACATTCACTTCTAGGGGAAATGAAGCAATTCCAGTTCACCTGACTTACATGTTTTTGACATGTAGGAGGTAACCAGAGCCCCCAGAGGAGAAGAAACACACACACACACACACACACACACACACACACACACACACACACACACACAAGGAAAAACAGGTTAACTACACACAGTATAAATAAAGGTTACCTTCCTTGGGAATCAAACCCAATAGAATTTTACTGACAGGTGAAATTGCCATCCAGTGAGTTACCATGTCACCACAGATTGTTTAATTAAAGGCACAAATTGTAACATTTGTCAATTTCATGTCTGGTAGATGCAAGGAACCTGACTCAATGTATATCTCCATTGTTTTAGATAGATATATAGATATTTTATTGATTCCAAAGGGAAATTCAGGGCAACCAGCAGCTGTTCCACATTGCAAAATATAAAATATAAAAGCTAAAAAAGCAAAACTATCTTTAGTCTCAGTGTCTAGTGTAAAATGTTTATATATTGTGTGAACAATTGTTGAATATTACTGTGATTAGGGTTTGTAAAGAGTGAATATTTTAGGCTCATGAACTTGGCCTTAGTAGATTTAGAATTGTGACTGTAGTAGTGCAGTGGCACAGAGGGTTAGGCAGAGCTTGATGAACGTGTGAAACCGTTATAAGCTGTACCATTTCATGCCGTGGAGAGAGAGCTATATGGACCGACAGAAGCGGGACTTTCTGCGAGAACAACAGTCAATCAACAGGATGTTTCAATGCATTTAAAATACTGTCCGTGATAAAGCCCGTTCCTGTTGGTGAGAAATTCTGACTTTGAGCCTCACAGCTTTTTTTTGTAGGAATGCTTAATATTTCATTTCTGACATTGTTTATATTATTAATTTATTTATCTGTATATAAAAATGGGTGTATACATATGTATGTGAGGTACTGTTCTAATAATGTTCCCCCAGCTCTTTAGTAATTCTATTTATTGTCTCTTCAGCGTAATATATGTAAGCAGTCTATGTGCCTTGGTGTTTCTGTTGCTCTCACCATCTCAAATTCTTTGTATGTGTAACATACTTGGCGAATTGAAGAGATTCTGATTAAACATTTTAAAAATCTGTGTTTCAAAATTTGCATAATACAGTTCATGGTCACGGTTTAAACCCAAATGGAAAAGTAATCTGAATAAACTCAGGATATACACAGTTTATATGGCATTTCACCTCTTCATCCTGCTCATCTCTAGGAGTGTGTGGTGCTCAAATGATTCTATTCCAGGGGGCCCTCTCGACTTAGTAGAGTCTGCAGTATCTGCCTCTTTTAGTTCTGCTGCTCTAGTCAGTTATGCCGGAGTTACATGCTGCGCTGTGTGTAAATTATACTTCATTTATTACATAATTACGGTGCTTTATCAGCTCTATATGTGTTTCTTGTCTGTTTTTCTGAGGTGTTGTCTTAAGGTGTCCCCATCTCGTTGTCTATGGCACTGCTAGGGCACTGAGGATATGACGAATATGGGTTGGAACCTGGACTTCTGTTGGACTGACAGCGTTGCAGTCCTGGAGGATGGACTCAATTGACTCATATAGGTTATATATTTATACTACTTTTAAATATGTATAAATATGAACTGATCTCTATACAATCTGTACATATTTGTCCTACACTGTGATGCTGCCCGGCCGCTCAAGGAGGAGGAGTCCCCCACTGAGCCTTGGTCCTCCAAAGTTTCTTCCTTAAAAAAAAACATCAGAACGGGGAGTTTTTACTAGCCACTGTCGCTTCGGCTCGCTCTTTAGGGGTCTTTAGGGTTTGAACTCTGTGACAAGGCACTGTTGTAAAAAGCACTCTATAAATAAACTACTTGAACTTGATATAGAAAATGTTTTCACCTCGTTGTGTTTTTTATTTTACAAAGTAGCTGTAGGAAATATATGAATCTGGGTTTAAAGTGCCTTATTTTTGTAACCAGAGACACAAAGCAAGATAAAAATAATTAAAAGATTTAAAAAATGTTTTTCCACTTACCACCATTTTATTCTTTGAGACCCAGCAGTCTGCAGGAAAGTCCTGAAGCATGGGGACCAGGAACTGCAGGCAGCCATCCCAGTGACACAGCAACAGCATCATGCCAATCAAGTTCACGATACGCACCATAGCACTGGCCAGGTCATAGGTCATGTGAAAAATCTAAGGGAGGAAAGGAAAAGGATGCTCAAAGTGGCATTATGTGTCTGACCATACTAATGCAAAGCAGGTTTAGAGAAATCCTGAGGATGAGACACATAACGTGAAGCCCTGGAGATTAATGCTCTGTTAATAAACTAATGGTTGGTGAGAGTCAGTATACAGTCATATCATACCCAACAACATAAACCCAGTGACATCTCACCAGCTGTTTAATTATTTCAGCTTTGGACAGTATTATCTCATAATTAATTTGGGATTTAAAGTTTATTCACACTTTAATTCAGTTTATCTGTTTAAATGACATTTTCAATTTGTCTTAAATATTTATTTTTAAATAGCACATTACACAATGTGGGTCACTGCTGGCACAAAATATTTTGCACAACAATTTCTCATAGGAGCCTAAAAACATAAACCGACTGGCCCTGCATTGGTTACCCCACAGGGGGCTGAATAATAAGAAGTGTGGGATTGCCCTAAAGCACAATAATTTCTCACTTACCCACAGTGGGCCTGCATGAGCATGTTTCCTGGAATCTTCGGCAAAACGATTATGATATATCATAAACATTAACGAGCCACTCCATAACTTTTTCAACTTTCAACACAGTTTTTTTTTTAACCTTGTGTTTATCAGTTAATATGTACCCTATGTAATTAGATGCAAAATTAGTTTCTTGGTAAAGGTATTTGTGTCAGCGGAGCTCTGATTAAATGTTAATGAGCTAATATATCTCACCTGTGGCTTTTCTCTGTTAATTGCTATTGTGTTTGTTCAGGGAATTAGCAAGTGGAAGGCTTGAGAGAGTGATAAAGTGATCTATTTTGTCTACTGTGCTTATACACAGAGTAATAGTCCTCCTTATCCATGCGGTGAAACACACACAAATACACACACTAAGTGAAGTGCGCACATATGCCCAGAGCAGTGGGCAGCCCTGTACAAGGCGCCCCGGGAGTTAAGTGTCTTGCCATAGCACAGCAATACCAAGGGACCATACTCAGGGTGGGACCAAGAACTGAACCAGGAACGTTCAGGTCGCAAGGCTGCCCCTGTAGGAGAAACAAAGACTGTTTTGTGTGTCTAAGATGTATCTGTGTTTTGTTGTCTGAGATTCCCATTAAAACACATTTTACTGTGAATGAAGTACACATAGACTACCTATATGCATTTTCTGTACAAATACATTTCTGCATTGATATTTAATATCGTTTAGTGGATATTTAGCATTTAGTAGCGTTGGACATGCGCCTATGTTGATGGTTTACCACCAAGACTGCAATGAACGTCTTAAAGTTGACGTCTGTCTAGGTGGTTTTTCAGTCATTGGTGCACTTGTGATAGCAGTATGCCAGAAATATACCTGAACACACCTCATTTCAAGACTACCACACCCATTGGGATAGATATATTAACAAGCGCTTTGCAATTTAAACAACGCAGGCGGAAGGTGTCAAAATCGACTGTTGGCAGGGTGTAAGATAGCAATGAGCACTGTGACGTGCCCTGCACAGGGTGTATGATCCTTTCTCTTATATAACATTTAGCTCAAAACATTAAAATGGTCTTGTATTAGCATGAAATTAATCAGTGCTGCATCAGTTGTCAACACGCTTTGGGTTTAAAACAATAATTTGGAAAGGGTTTTTAAAACTGGACAACAACATTGCAGCTATATTGCTTCATGTAGAGAGTATATGCAGCATTGCTAGCGACCGGTACATTCTGTGATCTGAAGCTATTTCAGCTGCTTTGTTGTTTTTTTTAGTATTGTTGTCTTTTAGTGTAGCCCAGTACTGCCTGACCAAATACAGCGAAACAAGCAACCCTTGTTTCCAAGTTAACAGACATGCTAACTAAATGCTAACGTTAGGCATGTTATATATGATTGATGACATGCTGTATGTAATATCAGTTTAATAAACGTAACACCACATCATGTTCCTCTGTGTATCTGCCCATCTGTTTCCCAGTCCTTTGTAGATGAGCCCTAGGATAAACTCCAACTCCATCTCTGCATCCTTATTTAGATAAGCATCTTATAAAAACGAATACATGAATTAATAAATCCACCGGTTCAGAGAATAAGCTAACCAACATACTAATGTAGCTGTTAATGTAGCTTTAAATTGAATATAACATTCTCTGCCATCTTTCAGAAATCAAACCCAGATAAAAACAACAGTTTTCATTAGGTATCTAGTGGTAAATAATAATGCACCTTATCATTAAGGTAGATACAAAAATAAATCAAGCTACAGTAACTTTAAATAACACTTTGAATTAGAAAGTAGAAGTATCTTGCATTGTGTTGGAAATACACTGCTCAAAAAATGGGAACAATGTACCCTACATCTACAACAATAAAATACTTCAGTTGAAACTAAACTGAGAACTCAATAATATAAAAATGATCAAAATGATTATTCCATGGAGGTCTGGATTTGGAATCATAATCAAATCAAAGTGGAAAATCAAATGACAGGCTGATCCAACTTCAGTGGAAATTCCTCAAGACAAGTTCAAATGAGGCTCAGTAGTGTGTGTGGCCTCCACGTGCCTGTATGACCTCCTTACAACACCTGGACATGCTCCTGATGAGGCGGCGGATGTTCTCTCCTACGGACCCTCAATGTCTCCTGGCATCTGCTCCATGCTCTGGACATTGTGCTGAAAGACACAGCAAACCTTCTCAGCTCGCATTGATGTGCCATCTTGAATAAGATGCACTACCTGAGCAACTTCTAAGGGTTGTAGACACCGCCTCATGCTACCTCTATGGTAAGAGAACTTGTTAAGTTCCTTTCATTTCTACCTGTTGTCTGTTCTATTTGCACAACAGCAAGTGAAATAGATTCACAATCTGTGTTTCTTCCCAACTGGACATGTTGATTTCACAAAAGTGTGGTTGACTTGGAGTTACATTGTGTTGTTTAAGCATTCCTTTAATTTTTTTGAGCAGTGTATAACCCTTACTTAAGTAGTTTGGTACCAAGGCTTAGCAGTTAGGACGTTCCCTCCCAGTGCTGGTGACTACCAGTTCAAATACCAATCTGGTTTCTAGCACAGTCCAAAAATTTTCTTCAAGGTAAATTGGCTGCCCTAAATTGCCCCTCTAGTGTGTGTGTGTGTGTGTGTGTGCGCGCACTCAGCTATAGATTGGTACCCTGTACAGTGCCTGAGACATTCTCCCCTGGCTGGGCAGAGGGAGGAAATTATAAAAGGTTAACCTGTAAAGGGTATGATAAAATGAAGGGGAAAATGTCCTATACTTTACTAAAACAAAATTAAAGTTTACTGCTATGGGTAAAAAAAAAAGAAAGGAAAAAAAAAAAACTACTTTTTACAAAATTTCTCCAAAACACACCTCGTACATAAACACAAGTGCCAGGATTTGGCAAAAGTGACCACAGCGTACACTTTAGACAGATGCAGGTCTCAGTACTAAAAAGCAGATCAAAACTGAAGTCTAAGCCCTGAACATAAAGCTGTCCAAGTGATTTGATAAATTAATTTCTTAAATTCGTAAATTTTATTTACCTTGTACACCCAGACGGTTAGAATCACACACCAAGGGGAAATGAGCCATGCGGCTCGTTTAGGTTAAAGGGCAGGTTACTGTCAGTTTTAAAACAAGTCAACTATAAACCTTAAACAACTTCTATTATGAAATAAATGAAAGAAACCAAAAAGACATAATTATTCTCAGTACAGAAGCTTTATTGTTGAACCTTTTACCAAAAAGGTAATTACTGAAGAACATACCAATAAAAAGTAGGTAGAGTAAGAATTTGGTCTTTAAAACTTAAAAGTGGACAAAAACTAAAAATACAAGATTTCTGCACTAGCAAAAAACAAAAATCATAGTAGCAAGGGGGGGGACAGGACATTACGCATTTCTATCGATTCTCACATCAATCTCTCGGCCATTTAGTCGGTACCCGTTCATGGAGCGGCAGGCACGCTCTGCAGTTTCAGGACTGTCAAAGCGTACCACGCCACAGCCCTTTGATCTGCCGTTCTCCATCTTAATGTCAGCGTACTGCACTGCGCCTGGGGACAGTAAACAAACACTGATTTATTCACAAGTTCTGTATTGGAAATAATGGAAAGAATCGTTACGCATCTTACCGCATGAATTAAAGGCATCTTTCAGCATCTTCCAGGTGAAATCAAAAGGTAGCTGCAGGACAGACATTTAAGAGATAGTTAAAAAATGTGTCTTTATAAAAAAATTAAATAAAACAATAAAAAGTGGATAAATCTACCTAATGGCAATAAAGATAATATACTCACATTTCTCACAAAGATCTGGCAACCCTTCCTGGCATTGGCACCTGCTCCACCTTGTCCAGATGAGCCAAAGCCACCAAAGTTGCCACGCTCCATTTCAAGACCCCGATCAAACTGCCCTCCCAGGTTAGAAGATCCCATGCGATCCATACCCCCAGAGAACCGGTCTAAACTGTTGGAGCCCATGCGATCGAAGTTGGCGCCCATACGATCGAGGCCAGTATTCATTCTGTCCATCCCCATGGAGGAGGAGAAATCCATTCCTCCACCTATGCGATCCAGATTAGACGGACCCATGCGATCAAAACCAGAAGGTCCCATGCGGTCCATACCAGAGCTCATACGGTCCATGCCGGAACCGAGACGATCCATACCGGGACCCAACCGGTCCATACCAGAGCCGACACGGTCGAACCCAGAACCCATCCGGTCAAGATCAGACACGCGGTCCATTCGATCAACTCCAAGTCGGTCCAAACTGCCCATCCGGTCCATGCCGGAGCCAATTCGCTCCATACTAGAGTTCATCCGATCCATTCCCATGGAGTTACCTATAAAATGGAACGAACAATATAAGAAATACTGTCTAAACTCAATTTTTACACTTCATATTAGTGAGACTGACCCATCCCCCGATCAAAAGAGTCATCAAAGTTGTTTCGAGACATGCCCATCTCACTGCGTCCACCAAATTCTCTGTCAAAAGCAGATCCAAGTCCACGGTCCATATCTGAAGATTAAACCCAAAAATAAATAAACAAACATCTGGCAAAAAGTATGGAATCACCAGTCTGGGATGAGCACTCAAACATTTTATACTATAGAACAAACTCAGCTCAAAAACATGATGCAATAATAAGGTCATTCCAAAGTGCAACTTGTTGGCTTTCAGAAACACAAAAATAAAAAAAATTAAATAACTAAAGCATTGTGGAAACAAAGTAAATGTTACTTTTATTGAGCAAGCACAAGGAAAAAAAATATATAAAATCACTCAATTCTGAGGAAAAAAGTAGGAATCACTCAAATTGGAGGTAGATAGACACCCAGTCAATTTCCTTTCCCTAAATGAAAACATGCCTTAGATTAGATCTGCAGTTATACACCTGCAGTCATGACATCTTGGAGGGCTGCTGGACGAAGTGGAGTGGACCATGGTGCCAACAAGAGAAATGTCTCTTGAAACAAGTAAGGATTGTGAAAATTCTTGAAGGTAACTTTTCACATAGTTGCTAAAGATGTGGGCTGTTCAGTCAGCTGTATTCAAGATATGGACCAAATACAAACAGCATTAAATGGTTGTTAAAGCCAAGCATACAAATAGACCAAGAAAGACCTCAAAGCGTCAAGACAAAACTTAAGTCCGTATGTCTTGAAAACCGAAAAAGTACAAATAAACCGATGAGGCATCAATGGCAGGAAGCTGGAGCTAATGTATGTGACCAAACCGTAAGAAATCGCCTAAAGGAAATGGGATTTCAATACAGGAAAGCTTAAAGAAAACCATCATTGACACCTAAACAGAAAAGAACAAGACTGCAATGGGCTAAAGAGAGGCAATCATGGACTGTAGATGAAAGTTATCCTCAGTGAGTCAATAATCTGCATTGGACAAGGTGATGATGCTGGAACTTTTGTTTGGTGCCGTTCCAGTGAGATTTATGAAGGGGACTGCCTGAAGAAAAAACTAATTTCCATAGTCCTTGATGATATGGGGCTGCACAAGTTTACATTTGACATTTTGGACATTTTACTCATCCCTTCAATTGAACAGATGTTTGGAGATGAAGGCACCGACCTGCAAATATTATCTGGCAACCATGACCAAAAAGTTGACACCAAATTTACATTTACATTTAGTTATTAGTTATCCAAAGCAACTTACAGGTTTCCCAACTTGGTTGGGGTCAGAACACAGGGTTGAAACAGGAACCTGGAGCAATGAGGGTTAAGGGTCTTGTTCAAGGACCCACATTGGTAACTTCAGTGGACTTGGGATTTCAACCCCCAACCTTTTGATTGATAGTCCAACACCCTAACCACTGAGCTTCCCCTCCGAAATTGATGAAGAATACTGTCCATGGCTCAGAGACTGCAAACCATTATAAAAGCCAAAGGTGGTGCGACTAAATACTAGCGATGTATTTTGAATGTTCTTTTGTTCCATCTGTTTTTCATGATTCCATTTTTTCCCTGTGCTTGGTTAATAAAAGTAACACTGACTTATACAATGTTTTCTCTTTGTTTCTTTAAGTGTTATTGAAAGCCAACAAGACTGGTAATTCCATACTTTTTGCCAGGGGTTGCTCGCGCATGCGTGCGCACGCACACACACGGTGTAGTCAGCCATCATACAACAGACCTTCTAGCGCAATCTTTTAAAAAATTTAATCAATTTTAACTCTACACTTTTTAAGTGTAAAGTAATCTATTGT
>JAOUQT010297421.1:0-16537 GCA_025769995.1 Xyliphius kryptos | reverse complement strand
CTCGCGTGTGCGTGGGTGTCACTTGAAGTAATTGAGCTTATTTGTCTCGGACTCCCCGTCATGATTCTGCAGGTCCCTTAGGTGAGGCAGCGATAACAGATTCACTCTAAGGACTCTGGTTAATGGATGAGGTTATGCTACTTCACGCCTAACACAGCTGAGCTGTTGTAGTGTAGCATGTTTTTTTTATTTATGTGTGTCGGCGTCTCTGTGTGGAAATGTAAAATAAATGGAGTGTGTGAGTCAAAAGGGAACGGGATGCCTCCGGTGGGATGCATAATTATTCTTCAGAGGGGCAGAGTATTAATAACTCTGTACAATTCCATTCATTATTAATCACTCTGCACAGGTTTCTTAAAAGGAAAAACACTTTCTCTTCTGATGTGACGGTTAAAAAATATAAGTCACCGAAAATCGTCCGATAAAAAAAAGGTGAATTGCAAAGGAAGGGGAAAATAGAAATATTCCATTTTGCACTGTCATGTTTAATATGCTTTCTATAACTTGAGGACTTGTGTCGGCATACGTTAAAACCTGTTTTAAAATGACTTAGAATTATTCTTCTTTGTAAGTATAACTTCTCACACATTTGCATGGGCAGTCATAGACTTGTGGTTAAGGAACCAGTCGTGCAGCATGAAGATCACCAGTTCAAGGCTTCCCACCGCCCTACAGGACAATCTCTGGATCTGTCCCCTCTTACCTTCAGTCCATCGTTTTTTAATACATTCCACCTCGTTCACTGCGTTCTAGTGCTGAATCTGATTCTGGTGATTCCAGCTCACCAAGGCGCTAATTCTCTCTTAATCTCGTTCACCACTGCTAAATGGTGGAACGATCTACCCAACACTATCCGCAAGGCTGAGACACTCAGTATCTCCAAGAAACTTCTTAAAACACACCTCTTCCACAGATACTTATTATAAAAAGAAAAGCAAAAGGCAGCCAGATCGAATAATTTGCATGTTGATTTTGATGATACTACAGTATAGATGTTTTTTCCTAAAATACTTACTTGTCTTGTTCTCTCATTTGTAAGTCGCTTTAGATAAAAATGTCTGCTAAATGACTAAATGTAAATGTGTGTTTAAATGTCTGCACGGATGGGTTATATGTGGGGGACAATGTGGTGTGTAAAAGCCCAATAAGCAAATAGATCACTGATCTTTTCTGTAAATACAGATGCATTTGCATTAGAGATCCTGATGATGAATAATTAAATTAATTAGTATAAGTTAGTAAAAGCCTCTTCGCCTCTCAGCGCTGGGGTTTACAAGTTCGAATCCCGATCTGGATGGAGTTTCCATCTTCTCCCCATGTCCACGAGAGAACAACACAAGACAGTAGTCAAGGAGAAACCAGCTATACCAAAAGTATTTTTGCAGAAATGGTTGGAAGACGGTCGACATATTCAGATGTCTATATTAGGTTCTATTTCCCCAATTCTATGAGGAAGATAAGCAGATGAAAAATCCAAAGTTCTGAAATACATGGGGGTGAGGGTTTAAAAAAAAAAAACCCGTTTTCCTGGTTTCATGGATAGACAGGTAATCTTTTTATGTTAGGCTGATTTGGATTTTCTTCTGTTCATAATCGTTTGCTATTTTGTGGTCAGGAATAAATGCATATGTGCAGTTGTGGGTTAAAAAAAAATCTGCAAGCAAACTGTGAGTTTCAGACTCACTTTGGTCCCAAATTGAGCTTCTTTAACTACCTGCTGAGATCCATCCTTATCACAAACACAGTGGCGGAATGGAATTTCCTGAATTCAGGAGCAAATTAAAGTTTCAGTTTGTGGGTCCAAAACCCCAATATATGATTTATAAGTTTATAAATACTTAATAAGAATTTATATGGTATTGGGGACATGAGCACGGAAATATATTGCTCTGTAAACACAGCTGTGGAGATACCGGACACATGGAACTTTAGGACACGGATGTTTGGGAACATATAACGGTAATAATATGGCAAAATGGGTAGGTGCTAAATAGAGCTATGAATATGACAGAAAACAGGATGTTTCAAACATCCATTTATAAAAAATTTAAAAAATAGACAAAGACAGATAAAAACATTATATTTTTGCTGTCCAAGGTTTTGGAATTGTAGAACAATGGAAATGCAGGGCTCTGGTAAAAATGTGACTTTGAAAAAATAGAGTCTTGGAGAAGATTGAACACTGGCATCCAACAACAAATGGTACTTAGTCACTAGCGAAAACAGGGATTTTGAAATATGACAGCAAGCAATATGAGAAGCATGGGACAATAGAAGTGGAGAAAATTAGGAACAAAGGAAAGGGAAAATACAAGAGTAGCATCAGAGGGAAATAATAACAAAACAATAGTACTCAAGAATACTTGAGAAGAGAACAGTTTAAACAAAATTAGAAAGATTTAAACATATAATCAGTAATGCTATAATTATTATTATACAAATTATTATTACATTTTATTAATTAAAATATAAGCCAATGGTATCATTAAGTAGTGATGTAATGGACAGTAAGATCAAAGGGAGCAGCAATGAGAATATGGTATAACAGGTATTTATGACCAATAGTATGGGACAAATTAAACAAAAATAATATTTATCACAAACTTTGAAAGAGCTAAAAACAATTTACCAAGAACCTAAAGACAGCATTGTTAGTATACAGAGTTATTATGATAAGAACTTAATTAAGAGAGGTTTTTACTCTATCACCTCACTGAAAACTCAAAGATACATTCTCCTGCTGTTTAGCGTTACAGTCATGACATGTAGCAGATGTAACGTTACCACAGGATTATCAGCAGAAGCATTGTTCTCATGCTGTGCTGTGTAATGCACTTGACTGGCCCAGCGGGGGATTATTATGCCGAGTGCAAGATCCTAATTAAATCCAATTTAGCATTCCACATCCAGTGTGGCATGCTGAAGTGCATTCTGCAGAGCTGTCACTTTTTTTTTTTTTTTTAAACAGACGTTCTGCTCATTCTGAGAAAGCAGGGTCATCCTGAATCTCTCAATGGGTTTCTTTTTTTATAGGAATACATAAATACAGAGTGAGATTCTAAAACCTCTAAAAATGTATAGGATTAAAAAAAAAAAACTTCTGTCATTGGTAAATAATCAACAAATATGAAGAAAAGATAGACTTTATTAGATTATGTACAAACACTGACTAAAATTTAGGAGTCTATTCAAAAATAGACTTTATTAGCAAGTGTTTGTGAAAACATTTTCTGATTACCACACAGCAATTTATTTTATTGCCACCAGTGAATGTTTATGTTAATGCAACAATGAGCCAAGACATATTTTTTTAGCTTCTTGATTTCAGGTTTTTAATCATTAAATTAAAAAAAACTGACATCTAATTAAATATTTAATTATACAAATAGAACAGCGATAGGTTGGCACCCTGTCCTGAGACATTCTCCCCTGGATGGGCAGGGGGAAGCCCCCCACGACCCTTGTAAAGGATTAAGCGTGAGATAATGAATGAATAAATACAAACAGAATAGGAAATAACTTGATTTGTTAACAAAAACAATTCACTTAAGAGTTTTTATTTGCCATCGAACGCAACACCTCAGATGGATTGGGGTCTTTGCGATTACATACAAATCTAAAACTTAGCTTCGTCATTCCTTATTGTGTCTTTGAAAAACCTACTAAGAAATTCAAGTTTTTTATTATTCAATTTGGCTTTTTTGTCATAGCAAGTGCTTGTGGAAGAGATGTGTTTTGAGATGTGTCTTTAAAATGTTAAGTAATTCTGCCTTAACTTCATGCATAACTGATACCAATGGTCCAAAACCAAACCATTTTTGGAGAGGTACTTTCTCAGACCTTTGTAATAAGTGTCATTCAGACAAGGCATAATAACTTTGTTGGGCAAATAATAAAACCTTGTAAATTTAATGCAAAATTGGGACTGGCTTGAGGAGTCCTCACTAGACTTGGGTTCTTGTGGTGAATCCATCACAAGAAACACATTTTATCCGATTTGGGGAGACAGTCGTTTTTAAATGGTGATTACAGAGATAGAAGCTTTGAGAGCAGTGACAACATGCCATTTCAGCTCAGCGGTAATTCAACATAAATTCACGCCAGTCTTTAACCTTGGACTTCTCTTCCTCTTATTTTTTTTCCTAAGGACAGGACGACTTGCACCCTTTGACAGGTTGATGGATGAACGCAGATGACTTTTATCTTTTTTTGTGCCAGGTTTTGGCAGGCGCTCAAGGCCTATGCAGCAAAAATAAATAAATGGACAGGAAATAGTGCACAGCTCACCCATCCGCTCACTAGCATGCATGTGGAACGCCTGTTTTAAAGTTTGACATTGTAACTGAGGGAACATTGTTTTTATGTCATGAATTATCTTCGAGGAAAACACTGGGTTTAAAGTCTTCCAGATCGAAGTGATTACTCTAGCATGGTTGAGTTCATATTTCCTTCGACTTTTGTTATAAATCATAAAAAAACAAGAATATCATACCAGTCCTATAACTAAAAGTTTGTTGCTTGGTTGCATAATTGAGCCCTTACCCAGTATAACATTGCCGGTCCTATTTCTGCCTCACCGCCATAAACTTTGGAAGTATTTATGTAGTCAGCGTATTGTTGAGCAGACTGTATAATTATGCTTCTGTGACAAAGAACAACGGATAGCATGTCTCAGAAGGTATTTCAATGTTGGCAAACAAAGGTTACAGCCATGCTGCGAAGTTAGAGAGCAACAGTTTTGTCGATGACTTCTTTCCAGAAATATGTGACTGATAAAAACAAAGTTACCTGGTGCAGGAACTTAAATTAACAATAAAGATATTGTTGTTACACGTGAAGTGGTGGCTAACTTAGGAAACAAAGGAAAAGCGGAAGGTGGGTGGGGCTCTGTTTTGTGTATCCCATGGTTTGGCAGAGAAAAAGAGTGGTGGGGCTCTGACGTGCGTATCCCATGGTTCCGGCGACTTAGTCCTTTAAAAATATTTAATTTTAGTTAATTTATAGTCCAGAAGGCACTAAACACATACTGTTAATTAATTAAACATTTATTTAGTTAGATAAAAGCTATGTTTAGCCACCTATTTACCCTTTTAAGCTACAAAATACTGATATTATTTGCTAAAACCTATATATAATACTGGCCCTCTTTCTTATAAAAAGCTTTTAATTCCAATTTTCTCTGAAATGTACTGCTCATTTGTATGGTACTGTATAAAACCTGGATCTCAATCAGTGTTCCAATTTATCTCAGTTGCTTTAGTGTCGGGTCAGGTCACTGGAGGAATATTTGTCAATCTGCGTCTTTATGCAGCTCACTTTGTGCACAGGGGAATAGTCATAATATCAGGTCAAGGCCTTTTCAGTCTGTTGCCATTATGTTGAAAGCATCATCCTTCACTGTAACTGATAATTATGAATTACAAAACCATAAAAGCAGATTGCGTGAGCACATGCTTTTGGCCTTATGACACATTAAAGATTTGACTACATTAGTTTATGCATTTTTTTTTCCTTCGCAGGAATACCAGCCATGTAACACTGTGCCCTGTCCGGATTTGAAGAAAACAACTCCGTGGACACCATGGACCCCTGTAAACATTTCAGACAATGGTGGGCACTATGAGCAGAGATTTCGCTACACTTGCAGGGCACGAGTTGCTGAATCCAGCATGCTGGAAGTGGGCAGACAACGAATAGAGATGCGTTACTGCTCCAGCGATGGATCTACTGGCTGTTCCACCGATGGTAAGGTCATCTGTACGTCAGTGATTCCTGTGTTGCATTTTTTTTTCATTTTTTTTTTCTTTTTTACTTGTTAGAAGGTTTGTATCATCAGCATCTCTAGGTTACCTTTGTTGGGCCAGGAGCAATGTCCTTTCAGAACATGCTCTGAAAATCACAAATGTATTTTTAGTGCAGCATTAATATAAGCTACTGCGTTTCTGAAAGTTACAAAGATAAAATTGCTTTGTTGAACTCCAGAAGCAATTTGAATGATCATATTTACAGCTAAATTTATCCTAAGTTTATTTAAATAAAGCTTTTGACAAGCAAACTTGATCCCACAGCAACTTTGCAAAACTATATTTTTTACATGTTTTGGATGAGGAGCAAGATTTTTTTATTTTTTTTTTTGCTACAATAACTTTAATGCTAAAGAAGAAACGTTAGGTACGAAAGAATGATGGTAATTCTTTTTTTGTAATGTAATGTTAGTTCTTGTTACATAATTTTAGCCATAGACATTTACGCCTATAAACGGCAAAGCCCTCACTGACTCACTCACTCATCACTAATTCTCTCACTTCCCGAGTACCTACAAGACTGAAATTTGGCATTGAGATTCCCTACTGAGTACTTCTCATCTTCTTACATTGGATGGTTAATTTGATATTGTTAACAAATGCAAGACCCCAACAGGTTCATGTTGAGGTCTTCCTGAGTACTCACAGATTAGACCTTTTTATTCCCTATTATGTTCTGAAAAAGAATGAAATGCTTCTCA
Organism: Xyliphius kryptos; assembly: GCA_025769995.1. Lineage (NCBI taxonomy): Eukaryota > Metazoa > Chordata > Actinopteri > Siluriformes > Aspredinidae > Xyliphius > Xyliphius kryptos. The sequence goes on along the minus strand of JAOUQT010297421.1, from coordinate 10,032 downwards.
CTTTTTTAACGCAAAACACCTCCAGTGTCACATCGGTGTCTTCCAGAGTACCTGCAAGGCTAAAACTTGGCAGCGTGATTGCCTACCACGGGTTCTCACTTTTCTATGTTTGATTGTTCATTCACTATCGCCATGGAATCCAACACCTAAAATGGATTGGAGTCCCCACAAGTACTGTACCTATACAGGTGAAACTTGGCTTCGTCATTCCTTTAAGTACTTAATAAATCTGTGTTCCAATAAAATATTAGCTCAGAAATATTTTGGTTTGATTTTAAAAATTTCACCCTGAGTGGCAAAAACAAAAATGTATACAATTACAAATTATAGTGCATGTGAAGAAAAAAAAAAAACAATAAAAATGCTTAGAATAGAAAAACTAAAACAAAATTTTTTAAAAGTATTGTCATTTGGCCAAGACCTCCAATTTGCCTAAATAGGACACCAGTCACCAGCAATGGGACATATTCTGTACACCAGTTTGGTGTTAATACTTTAAAGCAGCTTTGATGTGGTGTATAACATTTTTACTTATAGCTTATAAAATTAACATATAATTTCAAATGTCTAAAACATTGGAGTATTTACCCCTTTAGATTTAAATAAATCATTGTGCCAAATCGTATCATCATTAATTTACTTCAACTATACTTTATTTATAGATAGCTTTTAATAATGCACAAATGTTACAATGTAACTGTTATATAACAGAAATCCCAGACACAAACAAATAAAATGAGGCGCAGATCAAAACACCTAATTCTGAATCAGTATCTGCCTGTGCATATGTATGTATATTATAAGGTGTTTTGATAAAAAACAAGTTTTGTTATCTAAAGCTGTGAAATCAAAAACATTAGTGATGTAGTATCTTTGTACTTGAAACCCAAAAACTAGAATGGAACTACACAATCAGGTCCATTTACAGGGCATAAACCCATTTGTTTAATTTTAACCTCAGCATCTTTACTCCCATCATAAACACTTTATAAACAGGATGTTAATGAATGTTTTAATGAAGGCAACATGAGTCCAATTACAGGGAGTTAGGTGGCAGTAAAATCTGGCACCAGACATTTAATTGTTAGCTTACAGTGTGGCATAACATCCTGGTACAGTGGCTAATCTTCATTAACCACCCACCATGACACAATCACAGTACACACACACACACACACACACACACACACACACACACACACACACACACACACACACACACACACACCAATAGAACACAGATTAAAGTGTATAATAAATGTTTGTGTTAGAAGCTTCACTGGCCTTTTCCACTTTTTTATATCCATATATTTTATAACTGAATTGATCGCCATCCCATGTAGAATTTATTTAACATTTTTGTTTTCTTTAATTTACATTTAGGTAAATGATGTTTGGTTTTGCTTTAAATTTACAAGCATTATTTTTTAACCTAACAAGTATGATCAGAAAAATGTCATATCCATAATCCTTTGCAAAAAGAGCCAAGAAGAAGTGCAAGAATTCTCAATCAGTGGTGACAAAAGTCCAATTTTTTTGAAAAAAAAAAAAACCCTGGAAAAAAATGGATTCTCGCTTTCCTAATAGTTGTCTATTATCGCCATCGAAAGCAACACTTCGAATAGATTGGGGTCTTTTGTGAGTATTTTAAATGCCACAAGCCTCACTCTATATTAATACGTTCATTTAAAATATATATACTCCAAAGCTATCACTCATTCAAAAACAATTGCATTTCAGCTTTCACGTTGGTATCTGCTTCGTTCTCCACTGTTGTTGAGCACAGGTATTCCGCTAGTCTTATATAACAGTAGGAGGGGCTTCAGTAGTCCCTTAAACCTACTAAGTCCAAAGTAAGTGATATAATGGTCAAATTTGTGCAGAATCATTTCTGTGTTTTGAATTCAGTAGAACTCATAAGAGCAATAATACGGAGGAAACCAGTAACTGAAAATTATATAGTAATAATTCACACTGCAATTGATATGTCAAAAAATAAGAAAAAGAAACCCAAATCAAGAAAAATGTAAGAGTCAAGTAAAGTTATCTTCCAATATAGTGAGTAAATTTATCTTATTAAGATTTCTTTAAATTAAAAGAACTGACTAGAAAACTAGATCATCTTAAGATTTCCTTTTTGCAGCTTCTCATGGTCAAAATAAACAATGCTGTACAACTGTAAAATGGATAATTCAACTATAATAAAACTACATATAGGCTGAATATGTGCTCCAACCCACTCTAACAAGTTTCTAATAATACTTATCACTAAGTGTCTACTGTGGTTAAAAATACCAGTAACACAACTTCCCACATCATGTCACAGCCAGTGTCATTGATCTGCTAAAAACAGTAGAGAAACATAATGATTGTTCTTTTAAACAAGGCCTGGTCCAGAAGGCAGCCACATCAAGGTTATTAAGCTTAATTAAAGAGGGTAAATGTATAGATACAAAGTATAAACTATATAAAAAAAACTATTTCCACATTACTTATACGACAGACAGCCACAAGCCTCTTATTATAATCCATTAATGATCTGAGCTTTTAGTCGATTTGAGTCAGACATCCTTACCCATTCAGCTGTTTGTGCTGAAGCTTTTTCACACTGGTTCAGCAGGAAGTGATAGATGTGGGAGTTCTTACAGCAAGTAATGTATCTTGTGTCGCCTTATAATTACCTTTGCTCTGAAAGTGTGTATGACTGACAGCAGATTTGTGCAGGAAGATGAGCTCGGGAGGAATGGACTTTAGTTGCTTTAGTTGCATCACTGGTACTTATTGATATTCCATAGCTTACAGCAGCTGATAAAACATCAGGGCTACAAAAACATGAAAATGTTTACACTGTACATTACACTCGAAAAGTAAGTACATCCTTATACCTTTAAGGGGGAAAATGGATGGAGCGGTATCCTTTAAAGTACTTTTATTTAGTATTTAGAAGCATATATGTACCTTTTGGCCTTCAGACCAACATATATGTGTCTTCGAGACCAATAATTAACTTTAGAGACAGACTCATAATGTACCCTTATTTCTGACTGTCAAGCCATACACCCAATTCCACACATACTATGACAATAATATGAAAAAAACGACCTTCTATGAAATCTGGTATTCATAATTAATTATAAGTGCATTTATAAAGCTTCTTAAAATATAATGATTTATAACATTGTTATAAGTCTTTGTTATTGTGCATAGCCATACAATAATCATAGTCATAAATTGCTAACACAATTTGACATAAGGCTTTATAACATAAAGTAACATAATGCATTATAATATAAACTCATTGAAAGCGACTTTCAAGTATTCCACTTAATAGAACACAGGGTTACACACAGAATTCCAGGAGCAATGAAAGTTAAGGGTCTTGCTCAAGGATCCACATTGGTAACTTCAGTGGACCTGGGATTTAAACACACAACCCTTAGATTGCCAGCACAACACCCTAACCACTATATGAGCTTTTATAAGTCACGACCTTGTTCAAATAATGACAACACTTTACTTTATGCTTGTAAAGAGAGCTATTCATCTATTTATAAACATTTTCAGGAAAATCATTTATTAAACACAAATGATATAAGGTTTTATGTAACTGCTATTTATAATAAGTTAATGAACAATTAAAATATATAATTTTTAATGCATCATGTTTCTGGTATTAAGCCTTATGACATATTCCTATAACATTTTATACGTGTGGTTATATACATCTATAGACATTAACAAAAGGTTATGACAAGAATTATAAAGCATTATGAATACTTTATAAATGTGTTAATAATGCATGACAAATACTGGATTTAGTTAAAGTGTTACCAAGATAAATAATGACAACACTTAATGCCTGTAAAGAAAGCTTATGAGCTTTTATAAACAGTTACAAGCACTTATATAAGTAATTTTCAGGAAAAGCACTTGTTAAAAGCACATACGCATTATAAGGCTTTAGGTTGCTAAAACACTATAATTTCTAATGCATTATGTCACTTTGTTTTATAAAGTCCAATGGAATGTTCTTATAACACTTTATGCATGTGGTTATATACATCTATGGAGCTTTATAAGTTTGTTAATATGGCAACATAAATACAGGATTTACGTAAAGTGTTAAAGATTTTATTTTACATGTGCAGTAGAAAAATAGTGATATAATTAAATCAATGTATATGTTGAATTTTTTTTAGTCATTTTGTTTTTTTCTGTGAGGAGAAAATACCGATAGTAAAGGAATAACCAGCTGAACTGCTGTATCATCAATTATGATTATTTACCAATCTAGTTTTAATTCCTAGATTTTTCTTTATCACACACAGAGCTAGAAAGAGCTCTGTACCATGTATCAGTGCGAAAAGATATGGAATGAGATTTGGCACCACGGTGAGACTGAAGCACCAGGCGGCAGTCATCACTAGAGTGCTGTGAAGCCGAGGTGTACTTTAGAAAAGTAGTCTAGGTAAGTGGGAGCAGATCCACAGATTGTCCTGTAGGCTGGGGTCTTAAATTAAATGAACAACTACTGAAAGCCAAAGAGGGGTATTTTTTGTCCAATGCTGGAAAACAGATTTTAAATTTAAGGGAGAAAAAGTTTTTATAATAATGGACTAAACACTCCATTGATCTCTAAGTGTAGCAGTCCATTGATCAGAGACTATAAAAACCCATATAAAACACTCTGGAAACCAACTTTTATGTTATTTATTTAACAATGCATCAACTTTACTATTGCTTTTTCTTGGCAACTTTCAAATTCTCCCATTTTTATATAGTCATATGGTAATAATAAAAACAAATTGACCATATTGCCCCAATTTATGATCAGTTGGGGTTGATCTTGCAACACACCATTTTCTGCATCTGGAATTGATGTCTCTTATTTTGAGCTTTTACAAAAAATAAATGTAGTCACCTAAGGCACATGACCTAAACTTTATTTAGTGATTTCCACCTTTTTGACTGTCATACAGAAAGTAATGCGAAGCTGGGTCACATTTTAGTTGGGTCTATAATGTAGTAGTAGTAGTAATTAGTCACCTCACTTCAACTAGGTCTTGAGTTTGATTTCCTGGTGGACAGAGTCTTTTCTAGTAGTAAATTGCATGTTCTCTTGTCTTGCACGTTTAGTCACAGTTTTTTGTTTGGGCTTCAGCTTTGGGCTCCTTGTGATTGATGTTTATTTCATTTATCACTTCTTAATGAAATGAATTCATGTTATTAGCAGTCATCAAATTGTTTGTGAGTGCGTTTGTGTGTGTGTTTTGGTTTCTTAACAGTCTACAGGTCAACCGAACAATAGTGAAGAAAAATTGTTTAATTGATGTATTAAACTGTTACTAATTGCTTAAATGTATTAGGGGATTTAATTTAGTGCTGTTAACATTAAAAACTATTTTTGTCAGTGGCAATAAAAGTGTTGTAAACTTTTTATTATTTGTAAAATATAAAAGACGGGCGGCATGGTGACTTAGTGGTTAGCAAGTTCGCCTCTCAGCGCTAGGGCTCAGTTCGAATCCCAATGAGGATGGAGTTTCCATGTTTTCCCTGTGTCCGCGTGGGTTTCCTCTGGGTTCTGTGGTTTCCGATTCGAGGTAAATTAACTGCTCTAAACTGCCCTTATAGTCTGTGTGTATGTCAGTGTGGCTGTGTGAGAGAGTGTGCCCAGCAATAGGTTGGAACCCTGTCTTGGGTGTATCTGCCCAGTGCCCTGGACGTTCTTCCCTGAATGGGCATGGGGAAGCCCCTCGGGACCCTTGTAGAGGATTAATTAATTATTTTTTTTGGAAACTTTGTTTTTATATTATTTTATTATAACTGATCAAGTCTCGAGAATGTTTGGGTTTGTTCCAGGTCGAAGGCTGATGGTTTTGCGATATTAAAATGTTACTCACTTTGTGAACATCCTGTCAAATTAATCAAAGCCAGTGCTAATTATAATTTGTAAACATGTCTACAGAGGTCACTCTGGCATTTTATTGATGCACCACAAACCTGGGTTAACGGCTCTGATGCCCTTTTCTTTGGCATTTTGCCTTCTTTATCTGACTCATTTGAAGGCTGATCTTTCATTATTTTTGGCTATTTTTTTGGAGATAACAGCACTGTTTTTTAAGTAAAAAAGAACCTGTTTATCAGCATACTTACAAACCCTGCCTTTTGAATGGTCTTGAGTTTTGGTGAGGCCTTGAAGTCTTAGATAAAGTGAGGAAGGTAACTATGAATAATGATAATAAACAGAAAGTCACTAAAGAGGTAGAAAAGAAAAAACAAATGAATAGAGCAGCACATAGACTATAAGTGTTTTACGAATGAAAAAAATCAATAATGTACACAGATTTCTTTAAAAACTGTATATCTGCATATAATAATTTGGGTGGTAAAGTCTATTCTAGTGCTTGCTGGGCAAATATTAAGTAAAAGAGCTTGAAATGGTCAGAGTCCATCAGTGGGCATGATCAACAGCTGACTTTCGTGATTTTTATATGGGGTAGGAAATCAAAACTCTCACAAATAATGGACAAACACCCAAATTCCACACACTTAGGGCCAAGGCCATTCACCTATGAAATAAACCCATGACCTGTTTGCTTTGAGCTGACATTGAGGCACATTGAGCCTCCATGCTGTGCTATCTTTGATAATAGGGATATAAAAAATAAAATGTAAGACAGATCAAGAGATTATTAGATTAGAAATGGTAGCGTGTGTTGTGGTAAGAACGGTTACCAATCTGAGCTGTAAACTCCCAACATTATTAATGTGTCATTTAACAAGAGGTTTGTAATAGTTGTTACTTACTGAACTATACCTTTAAATATACGTTTTTGGAGAAACGATTTAAGTCCCAATGACGTGTGGTGGGTTTAGCTGCAGGCTGGTTATATTTTACCTTCGATCTTTAGTATTTGACATTTTATAGGATTTGACTGCAATAGGAAATGTCGATTCCTTTTTAGCACGTCACTCATTCTCATTATTCATCAAACACTGCAGGAAGCAGCTCCCCACATCTAATAGAGATTTCATAACCTCCTCGCACTTTTAAACCACCAGCAGTGAGCTGCAGGTAAACATATGATGCGTCTAGTGCAGTGTGTGGACCCGCCAATATAGTCGTCAGAAACGCCTAGATCTGCTGGCGCTTCTGCTCATGTGTGTCTGATGAAAAATCACTGCAGTATTTATGGTTTGAAGTGAAAGTGTCCATCTGCAACTGGGTTTGAAATTTACCTCCAAGCGGTGTTTGTATGAGGTTTGAACTCTCTATGGTTTTCTTTTTGCCCTAAAGTGAATATGATGGCCAGGGATGGATTGTGACCTTCTCTAGGGTTACAAGCTTCATGCAGGTTTTAATGTACAATTCCCTCACAACCGAAAAAAGTGTTTGTGTTTAAACAGCAGCTCAGACAACAGCACAATAGGTTGGTCGCACGGTGCATGATTGTAGATTGCTGTTTAACACTCTACATCATGTTCTGTTAAGACTTCCACCTGTTTATGCGATGAAACTGGCAGTTTTCATTGGTTAATTTTGTCACATGACTTATCCGGTCAGGCTTCACTGTGTTTATAGTTGAATATTAAGTGCCATGCTGTTAGCTTGTGGTTCCAGCTTGTTGTTATTCTTTGCTGTTGTTACATTTTGGAAAGGATCGCTTGTAAGTTATATTTATGTTTATATTTAATTATAATATTATTGGTAAAAGTAACGTTTTTATAGGTTGCATATGAATATTTGTAGATATTGAGTCCAACCTCACTGATGATCATTTGGAAGCTGCTTAAGAATTAGTATTAGCAGGTAATGTTCAGACTCCTCACACCTGGCTGACACTATTCAGTGCAAGTCATCAAAATAACAGTGTTTTTTCAGTGGATTGCCTTGGTAATTATAGCAACATGATGTGTGTAAAAATGTTTAAACATTTAAGCAAAAAAAAAAAAAAAAAGGTGAATCCTGTTAGATCCCGATGACTTGTCTACAGGAAAAGGTAGATCTCAGGCCAGAAAAGTGTGGGCACACCTGCAGCAGCTTAAAGTGATACAGAATTATTTAGATCAGTGACGTGTGAAATTAGCCATTGTCGAGTTTGGTTTTATACGAGCCCCTCTGACTGCATAATGAAGCATCACATACAAAACAAGTTGTGTAAATTTACAAATTAATTTTCAAATCAGAGAGCACGGTGGCTTAGTGGTTAGCACATTTGCCTCTAAATGCTGGGGATCCAGGTTCAAATCCCAATCTGTGTGTAGTTTCCATGTTCTCTCCGTGTCTGCGTGGGTTTCCGCCCAGGTTCTCCAGTTTCCTCCCACAGTCCAAAAACGTGTATTAAAGGTTTTTGACTGCTCAAAGATTTTAATCTACTGCTCTAAATTGCCCCATATATTGTGTATGTGCGTGCGAGTGTATATCCAGCAATCGATTGGCGCCCTGTCCTGGGTATCTGTCCAGCTCCTTAAACATTCTCCCCTGGATGGGCATGGGGAACCACCCTCCGACCCTAGTAGAGGATTAAGTGGAAGATAGTAAATAAATGTATTAGTTAATTTCCAAATCCTGTATATTTGTCCTTATGTCCGATTTGTCCACAAACCTAAACATTGATCACACTTTTTCATGTGTATGAAAAACAGTATTATAATCTGAATAGAATGGACATGAAAAAAAAAATGAAGACAAAGGTATGGACAAAACCGGCAAGAACTAAACCTGTGATAAGTAATGACTAAGATGAAACAAAGGATAATTGGAAACGAGTGCATCCTCAATTATCCAACATCATTACCAGAGCTTACAAATGCTGTTGTGAATGAATGGCTACAAATTCCCATAGGCACACTTCAAAAGCCCATTCATAGTCTTAGAGATTTTTATTGCCACAGTGGTGTTAAAGGCCACTGGTTTGGGAAAGCAATCCACAACAATAGTGAAGTACTTCAAGTGTTAAGAAAATATCTTTCTTGATCGAGCTTGGCACAATATTTCCTCCATAAAGATAAAGATAAAGATGCACTTTGCAGTTTTACAATTGAAGACTGTAGTTTATGTGTTTTTTTTTTTCTATCTGATCTCTTGAATTAAGATCAGGACCACTACAATGCGGGTATTATGTGGGTGGTGGCTCGTTTTTAACAATGCGTTGACACTGATGTGGTGGTGTGTAAGTATGTGTTGCGCTGATAGCGATTAGATCGGGCACAACAGTGCTGCTAGAGTTTTCAACTCTGTTTTTACTTAATGGGCCCTTGTGTCATATCGACTTTAAGCTAATGTGTTGCAACAAACTTTGTGTTAGTCATCCTTTAATCTTACTTCAGTGCTTACCAGTTAAAATAAGGTTCAGTAGTGTGTGTGGCCTCCACATGCCTGTATGATTTCCCTACAACACCTGGGCATGCTTTCAATGAGGTGGTGGATGTTCTTTCCTATGGCCCCCTCCATGTCTCCATGTCTTAGTTGTCTTGCTAAGTGCCTCTCATTTCTACCTGTTGTCTGTTCCATTTGGACAACAGCAAGTGAAATTGATTTACAATCAGTGTTGCTTTCTAACTGGACAGGTTGATTTCACAGAAGTGTGGTTGAGCTGGAGTTACATTGTGTTGTTTAAGTGTTTCCTTTATTTTTTTTTTGAGCAGTGTATAGTCCACATGAGGAAAATCCTAAATCGACACCAACACAATTTGAATTGGCACAGTTGTGGTTCAGAAATGTTCTGGCTGTGTTGCTCTGTGTGGTGTAATGCTGATTAGATCTTCATTCCAAGTTTGTAATCCAGAAAATTAATAGCTTTGGTGCAGCATGGCATGTTCAGACTACTCCCAGATTGCCCTGAATTGGCAAGCAGTCGTTCTAAATCATTGGCATAAGCATTAGAGCGTCAAACCCAACCTAGCTGCACCATTCATTAAAAATGGTGTGACTGTGAAAATGTGACTGACAGAAAGTCATGAGAAAAACTAAGAGAACTGAATTTTGATTAAGTGTTCATAAATCTTTACTATATTGTTTTAGTATATATA
>JAOUQT010297412.1:0-16538 GCA_025769995.1 Xyliphius kryptos | reverse complement strand
ACCATATTAAATTAAAAGCAATAATGTCTTGTTTTTGTATAATCCAGTACATTGTTTCCATGGTTACTGCAACCCATATTGCCATAGCAACAATTTTCTGGAGACTAGCTCTTAACAGGAGTAAAATTGAAAGAAAAGGGGGGGGGGGGAGCCCTCTAGTAAATTCATTAAATTGCTACATTTTTACCTTTTCCATAATGCATATCGAGGTTATTGATTATATACATCTGTGGCAATGGGACTTAATTATTTACCAGAGCTCAGTGAGGCCTCAGTGAGAGGTAACCCACACACTATGATGTGTGCACATCTCCCATTTACATTTCTTTACATGTAAATATACATTTAAATGACATTATCAATTAGATTATTCTTTCCAAAACTTGTATTGTCCTGGTTCCAGCTTGCAGTCCCCCAAAAAAGCCTCCCATTTATTAATTCGAAACACAGGTTCGATCAGTGTCCTGTACACACCTAAACCATTTTTGTAAGGTTGTAAAGTAAAAGAGATACTATATGTTTATATTATTGTAAAATGCTTTAAAACTTGGCAATTGCAGTTATAAATGCAAGGCACATAAGAACAGGCTTTTAGTCTTACAGTTTTAATGACTCAGCACATCCAATCTAAACCACTGGATCTGCTGACAGCAAAATTAATGTCCATCATAAAGCATAGAGCAGCATTTCACGATCTATAGTTATTAAAGCAAGAAAAAAAAAGCTCATCACATACTTTAACTGTGGATTTAGGACGCTGGCCGTGGTGCTGAACTGGCAAATCCATTAAGTAACCATGTTTATCACATACTACATAGTGTCGGCCAGTCAAAGCCAATGGTGGAAAACGGAACTCACTCAACAGCAAAAAGAAACATTTACGAATTGATACAGCAGATGCTAATACAGCAATAAAAATTTTCTGTATTCTCTGACTCACAACATTCACCATTCACCGTTTCTCAGCATTCAATCAGTGGTTAAAATTACGATAACCTAATTTTAAAAGCATGTCTCTAGCATTTCTCTACACACACTATAGACAAAATTATTGGGACACCTTAAACACAAAGGAACTTCAATTGGAAAAAATGTTTGTGAGAAATTGTGTTTATTCCTACAAAACAAGGAAATTTAGCTCATATTTTTTTATTGTAGATTATTTGGGGTTAGGGCTCTGCATATTCCTCCTAAGAACTACATAGTAATGGACGTATGCACTGAAATACAATCATGCTGAAATAGATATGGACCGTCCCCAAAATGCATGACGAGGAACTGATTTTATACACCTGTGGCATCGAGGCTTTAATAAAATACTTACGTTGAAACTATGAAAATAAAAATGTTTACTGTTTTAGATCTTTAGCATTTTATCTAATCAAGTTTTAGAAAATTGTAATTCATTAAGCTTAATGTTCAAAATAATCACTAGGACCAATACTGTCAGTTTATGCTTCATCGCTTTAAGTGTTGAGTATGTTTCAGGTATTTGAAGGACATTTGTGGGTCCTCCTCTCGACTCTGACGTCATATACTGCAGATTTTAGTAGTCTCCTGCTTTCCCACATTCGGTAGCTTCTAAACGTTTGGTTCAGTAACACCTTCCATATTCAACCATGAATATTATCCTGAGCACCTTTATTAATTATTTTTTGGCGTTTCAAAATGGATGTGATTTGTTTCTCAGGAGAAACAAATTGCTTTTCCACAGTGTTTTGTTTCGTCGCGTTTTTTTATCAACCCGTATAGGTGCGACTACGTCATTTAATTCGGGATGAGATGGAGAAAAAAAACAGTTGTGGGAATGTCGCCTAATAATGATATGGGATGTAAAAAGACAGATCTAGGCGACTGGAGATCACCATAGAGAATCTGTGAGTAACATTCGAGTAACGGAGATGAACATTAAAAGAGTAAAAACGAAAGAGACGGAGGTTAGTCTACTTTATCTAAATATGCTGGACAGCAGAATAAAATGACAAATTATTAATTTAAAATAAATCTAAATGTGACACCACTGGTTTACTGTTTAGTGCCAATTAAAGTTACACGGTGTAATCGTGATACATTACATTTACATTTGGTCATTTACCAGACGCTTTTATTCAGAGCGACTTACAAGTATCCCACTTAATAATTGGGGTCAGAACACAGGGTTACATACAGAATCCCTGGAGCAACGAGAACTAAGGGTCTTGCTCAAAGACCCACAACTTCAGTGGACCTGGGATTTGAACCCACAGCCCTTAAATTGCTAGCCCAACACCTTAACCTGAGCCATCACTGAAACAATAATAAAATAAAAATGGACTTCCAGCAGTTTTTGACAAACTTACAATCCTTCAATCCAGTAATCAATAAATACGAATGTAAAGTGATTTGTAGTAAATGTGCTTACGTCATAAACACATTACAATTACAAAACGTATAACATCCTATTTTAAATATGTAACTTTGACCACTGAAGTTTTGCCTCAACGTTTAAGTGTGTCTGAGTTCAGACTGCTGTATCCTATTTTAACGCATGTCTTCTATTCGACGACAGTGTATCAAACACACAATTTGGACAAAAGTAGGAACTATCTTACGTCATAGACGTTCTGGTATGTAAATTTGGTTGTATATACAGCGGTAGAGTTGCTCTAAGCTTCTGCATGAGGACGATGTAAACACTGTCGCTGTTAATGACCGTGGTGCTGAAGACAACAGTTATACATCAACTGGTGTATTACTTATTGGTACGTCTTTACAATTCATATTGCATGTCACCATACTTAACTTGTTACATAACTGTAAATTGGGGTTGTTATTGTAATTCATAAAGGAATTATTTTAATGCATCAAGAGTTTATATACTTTTAATAGAATATTTTGGAAATTGCTTTTGTTAAAGTTAAATCAAACATTTAGGGAAGATTTGTAAAAACGTATTTTGTATCACAATAAATGTCTGAAATATTTGCTCCAGTCCGGAACGGTGGCTTAGTGCTTAACGTGTTCGCCTCTCAGCGCTGAGGATTCCTGGTTTAAATCCAAATCTGGGTGGAGTTTCCACGTTCTCCCTGTGTCTGTGTGGGTTTTCTCCGGGTTCATCGGTTTCCTTCCACAGTCCAAAAACATGGATTCAAGGTAAATTAAATGCTGTAAATCGCTATTTATAGTGTGTGTTTGTGTGAGTGAGTGTGCCCAGCGATTTGTTGGCGCCCTGTCCTTGGTGTATCTCCCCAGCGGCCGAGATGGGCATGGGGAACCCCCCTGACATTCGTAGAGGATTAAGCAGAAGATAATGACTGAATGAAAAATATTCCATATTTTTTTTGTTTAAGTCTAAATAATATTATGTTCTTTACAGTAAATAAATTTTTGGACATTTTAAAAACAGTGTTAAATTTACAGAGCAGCACCATATAGGCAAGTTGTCCCCATGTGCCCCTGACCTTTATCTGCAACGCTCTTCTCTCTAAAGTGAAGGTACTACATTTTCTTTAGGTGTAAATAAATATGTTTGTGTCTATTCAGGATGTTTCTCCTCTCTTTTGACCAAGTGAATTCCAAGATAGTCTTCGAATACCTCCGCTATGGTACGTGGCTTATGTAAGTCTGCTCACAGAAAATGTGTGAAATGCTACAAATTGAATTTTAACCACTGCAAACATTTAACCCAAGTTGTATTAACTCCCCCCAAAAAAAACGTTTCCATTGTTGAGAAATACATTTTGTGTATTTGATGTAAGTTCTGCATTGATTGCAGGAAATACTGGGTATTAATTTTTTTTTTAATCATTACAGTAAAATAAATAAGAAACAGAAAAACGTAAATTCATTCATAAAAAAAACATTGCTGTTACAGGGTGGCTTAGAGGTTAGCACGTTCGCCTCTCAGCGCTGGGGCTTCATAGGTTCAAATCCCGATCTGGGTGGAGTTTCCATGTTCTCACCGGATTCAAGGTAAATTGCTCTAAATTGGCCCATATGGTCTCTGTGTGTAAGTGAATGTGTGCCCAGCGATTGGTGCCTTGTCCTGGGTGTATTTAGATTGGTGCCTTGCCCTGGGTGTATTTGCCCAGCGCTCGAGACGATCTCCCTTGGATGGGCATGAGGAGGGAAAGCGCCCCCCCCCCGCGACCCTAATAGAGGATTGAGCGGAAGGTAATGAATGGATGAATTAATGCTGTGTTACATTTGTATAACTGTGTTGTGGGCACTTATGCACTAAAAGTTGCTTCACACCAGATCTACCACATGGTGGCAGAAAAAGCGTTCTCACGCAGGAGCATTCCACACTAAAAAGTGTAACAACTTCTGTTAATACTGTATCAAAGCCACAGTTAAAAAGATCATGACAAATAAATAAATAAGAAACGGTGTTGATATCTCGGCATACTATTTTACACGCTATAATATTTTACACGGTTATAATTTTATAACCGTATGTTGAAAATGTAAACAACATGATATCCATGATCTATGATCAATAGGATGAAATAAACACTTTAGTACATATGAGGGCAATGTGTTTGTACATTAGAACATAATAGTACTTTGTTCAGTGATCCATACTGACAATAATTAAAATATAAGACCATGAGCAGCCACGGTGGGGCAGTGGTTAGCACTTGTGTTTTACAACCATCGCAACGGTCTTATCTGTCTGATGTTCTCTTTTCACACCAGCGACACCTACCCTTCGTGTTTGGTGTCTGTATTACTTGCAGTCTTGGCTGCCAAACGCGTTTTACCCAATAAATAAAACAATTTAGCAAATAATAATATTCATAATAATAATAAGGTCGGCATGGTGTCTTGGTGGTTAGCACCTTCGCATCTTAGCACTGGGGATTCTTGGTTCGAATCCCAAACAGGATGGAGTTTCCATGTTCTCCCTATGTGTGCATGGGTTTTCTCCGGGTTCTCCGGTTTCCTACCACATTTCGAAAACATGGCTTGAAGGTAAATTGAATGCTCCAAATTGCCCTGTATAGTATGTGTATGAGCGTGTGTGGCTTTGTGTGTGAGTGTGTGCCAAACAAAACAATGAGGGGGTTTAAGTATTATTTTTAAATAATAAGGTACTTTTTAAAAAAACAACAACAACATTTTTTACAAAGTTTACTTGCTGGGCGGCATGGAGCTTAAAATTAACAGGGTGGCCTTTCAGCGCTGGAAATCAAGGTTTGAATACCGATCTGGGTGGAGTTTCCATGTTCTTCCCGAGTCCGTGTGGGTTTTCTATGGGTTCTCCAGTTTCCTCCCACAGTCCAAAAACATGGATTCAAGGTAAATTAAATGCTCTAAATTGCCCCATAGTGTGTGTGTGTGTGTGTGTGTGTGGGTGTGTGTGTGTGCGCCTGTGATGTCTGTGTGTGTCAACCCAGCGATGGATTGGCAACTTGTCCTGGGTGTGTCAGCCCAGCTCCCGAGATGTTCTCCCCAGGATGGGCATGGGAACCCCCTGCGTCCCTCATAAAGGAATAAGCGGAAGATAACGAATGAATAAGAAAAAGAAGAAGAAAAGGAAGAAAAATACGGAAAATCTGAGCAAAAACAAGAGGCTCCCCTAATAAACCGAGAACTACAGCGTCGTCCAGTGACCTAACGGGACAATCGTTCGGATTAAAGTAAACGGCCACGTTCCACTGAAAAAACAACAACTAGATTTTTAAGTATTACATATAATGAGATATATAATGACATACAGTGTTTTATATAACAGTTCATATTAAAACATCTAGTATGTTTTAATGCACTTCATCAGAATGAGAATCTTACCAATGCAACTTAATGCAGTAAATACAAACCTGCAATTTAATGAGTTTATCCTAAAACCCTATTCGAATGATAAGAGAACGTCTTTCGGCTCGGTCACAGTGAAACTGCTAAAAAAAAACTTTAGCTGCTCACTAAATTCTGGGAGAAGTCATGAGGAGTTGGTGGTTCCTTCTCAGCCAATCAGAAGCGGCTCAGAACTGGCGTGTCGCCTCCCTCTCGGCGATGAAGAGGCCCAGTCTGCGCTCCGAGTTTTTGGTGGACGGCGTGATGGAGTCCTGCGTACGTTTTTTTGGTTCTCTGTTAATTTAACGCGTTCTTAGGCAAGATGAACTGTCCCACTGGCGCTCTTCCTTTTCGGATTAAGTTTCGGACGACATGCTGAAAAGTTGACGTCGAGAGCAAATATGGATTGAGCTTTTAAAAAACTTCTAACTTTGGATCATGGAGCGGAGAGGAGGGAGATGGCCCGCGCTCTGGCTCGCCCTGTCCTCCCTGAGCTGCTTTTCGGGTGTGATGGCGGTGAGGGAGTTGGGATATTCAGTACCGGAGGAGCAACCGCGGGGGTCTTTAGTTGGAAACGTCGCCAAGGATCTGGGTCTGAGTGTTCAGCAGATGAACGAGAGGAGCGTGCGCGTAATTTCCGACTCCAGCGTGCAGTATTTTGAGATCAGCCCGGGTAGCGGTGCGTTGGTAATTCGGGAGCCGGTCGACAGGGAGCGCCTGTGCGGCCTGGATTTAACTTGTTCTCTGCAACTTCAAATACTTTTGCAGAACCCACTGGAGATGACGCGCGTGATCGTGGAAATACAGGACGTTAATGACAACTCGCCGCAGTTCCCCGCGCGCAACTCCTCATTGGAGATCTCGGAGGCAGCCGCGCAGGGAACGCGCTTTCGGCTGGAGAGCGCGCGGGATCCCGACGTGGGCGACAACTCGTTACGCACGTACCGCTTAGAACCGAACGATTACTTTTCTCTGAACGTGGAGACGAAAAGTGACGGCAACAAAGTTCCCGAACTCGTTCTGGAGAAAGCGCTCGACCGCGAGACGCGCGCCGCCTTCCGGCTGATGCTCACGGCGCTGGACGGGGGGCAGAAGGAGAGGTCGGGTACCACGCTGCTGCTCATCACGGTGCTGGATGTGAACGACAACGCGCCCGTCTTTGGGGAGCCCGTCAGGCGGGTCAGCCTGCTGGAGAATTCTCCCGTTGGAACCATGGTGGACAGACTGAACGCCACGGACCTGGATTCCGGATCGAACGGAGAAATTTCCTTCTTATTCAGTAAATACACACCGGAAACCGTCCTCGAGCTGTTTAACGTGGACGCCAAAACGGGGGAAATCCGCGTGGTCGGTGAGGTGGATTACGAACATGCCAAAGTGCATGACATCACCGTGCAGGCCCGGGATGGGGGAACCCCGGCCATGGAAGGCTCCTGTCACATCAAAGTGGAAATAACAGACGTAAACGATAATACACCGGAAGTGACGTTGACGTCCCTTCACACCCCAATCAGTGAGGATGCTAAACCGGGCACTGTTGTTGCATTGATTAGCGCGAGGGATCTAGATTCGGGTAACAATGGACGGGTGACTCTAAACGTGTCTCCTGGGTTACCATTCACATTGCAATCGGCTTTTGGGGAGCATTACACCCTTGTTACAGATGGCCCGTTGGACAGAGAGACCACCCCTGAGTTTACTGTGGTCGTGACTGCCAAAGATGCTGGCTCGCCTCCTCTGTCCTCCCAAAAGACGTTCACAGTGAGTCTCTCCGATGTGAACGATAACGCTCCGATGTTCTCTCAGGGCTCCTACTCCGTGGACATTGAAGAGAACAATGCTGCCAGTACATCTTTAATCACAGTGTCGGCGTCAGATCCGGATTTAGGGAACAATGCCCATCTCACCTACTCCCTCTTGCGGTCTACAATCAATGGCAGCCCCGTTTCGTCCTACGTCTATATAAACCCTGACAATGGAAATATCTTCACCATGCGATCGCTGGATTACGAGCAGATAACAGCCTTTAGGATTGAGGTGCAGGTGCATGACAGTGGGAACCCACCACGCAGCAACAACGTCACTGTCCATGTGTTCGTAATCGACCAAAATGACAACGCTCCTATTGTACTGTACCCATCAGCCTCAGATGATTCAGGCCTCCTGCTGACCGTGCCACGCTCCTCCTTAGCTGGCCACCTCGTGAGTAAGATCGTGGGTTATGACCCCGACAGCGGCTACAACGCCTGGCTGTCCTATAGCATCACACCGAGTAAAGATGCTGCATTTTTCCAAATTGGGTCTCACACCGGGGAGCTGCGGACTCTGCGGAAACTGGCTGAGGACGAGTCTGACGGTGACTTATCCTACAGCTTCGTGGTGGTCGTGGAGGATAACGGACAGAGCCGACGGTCCACCAGCGTCTCTGTCACGGTCAGCTTAGAAGAGAAGAACGCGGATCCGGCCGTAGACCCTGACAGGACCCTGTTCCCTAAAAAAAGAAGTGGAATTCCAGACATCAGTCTGTACCTCATAATCGCACTAGGATGTGTGACTCTGGTCTTTCTGATAACGGTGGTGGTGCTGCTGGTGCGCTGCCTCAAAAATAAAGATGACTCGACGTGCTGCTACTCAAGGAAAGGTTTACGTTCTCGCCACACCTATCAGCAACGATCCCACAAAGACCTGCACCTTCAGCTGAACACCGACGGGCCCATCCGGTACATGGAGGTCGTGGGTGGCCCACAGGAGGCCCACACACGCACCTATAGGCCCTACTACCCCACACTCTCCAGCAGGAGCGACTTTGTATTTGTAAAGACTCCACTTCTGAGCCATAACAATACGCTGAATATGACCCTAACCAGGAAGCACTTAATGGACTCGGCCAATGAGGTGAGAGACATAAGATGGATGATATAAACACAATACCCGTTAAAACTATTCGTTTTGGCCACAAGTCACATCACCTATAGTACAGAGGGCCACCCGAATATTGGATTGGTCCAAAATATAGAAGTTAAAATTGTGCATCACTAAATTTGAACCCAAATAGATGCCTTTACTGGTCCCACAATGGAGAAATTTACATTCTCAGCAGCAAAGTGACAGTAATTGGAAAATTGGGATATAAATAGACTAAAATAGGAAGGGGTCATCATTTTTTAATAGATATATTTTTTTCCTGCCTGAAAATAATAATCAATGCACAACATCTGTATTGCGTTATACAGAAAGAACAGCCACCTAAATGAACCAATCAGAATCGAGTATTTAACTAAGCAGTGTAATTAATGGTGACCATAACAGGATGACAGGTTGAGGTCATGGGAAGTGATGTCACTAAACGTTTGAAAGCTTTTTATACAAAAGTAACAAGACGAGTTGAAAAGTACAAGTGACTTCAAAGAAATGTTTTGAAGATTAAACTGAACCGTACAAACCATCATTAAATAGCAGATGACAGGAAGAATGAATCAGTAGAGAATTTAAGAACGTTGAATCTGGTGCCACGAATGTAATCTAATCACGATGTCGATCCCAGCCGCAAAATCCATTTACTCTGCCATTTTGGTTTTGCACTTAATGTCCATTTCGTCATTTTTACTTACAATACAAATGCTCTCCGTAGTTCTACATTACATACGGTTCTCAGTTCCTCTCCATATTTTGCTATCTAATGGTTAGGACCACCTCAGAGTTGGTCTGACCAAACATTGACATGGTGATGGTGTGCTGCGCTTGTTGGAGTGGATCAGACACAGTGTAGCTGCTGGAGTTTTAATTATGCACAAGATTTTATATAAAGCAGTTTATGAAGAACACGTGATGTTTGGGCTCAGGGCAAAGGGACAGCATCTGAAACATTAAGTCTTAAGGGTCTTCCTCAGCGGCCAACACTTTAGGGTTCAACTTCTGGTGAGCCCAGATTGAAATCTCTAACCTTTTGATAGAACCCTAACCAATCACTTCTGTATAATACAAAATACACAAAGAGACAAACATTTACATTTAGCAGACGCTTTTATCCAAAGCGACTTACAAGTACCCCACTTAATAGTTGGGGTCAGAACACAGGGTACAGAAACCCTGGAGCAATGAGGGCTAAGGGTCTTGCTCAAGGACCCACATTAGTAACTTCAATAGATCTGGGATTTGAACCCACAACCCTAAGATTGCTAGCCCAACACCAGAACCAATAAGAGACCACAAAGTCAGTGTCACTGCAGTGAAGAGAATGATAAACCACCTTGGTGCGTGGTGCTTCAGTGGGGGTTTATGAATAGCATGTAAAGAAACAGATGGACTACAGTATTTACCCAGACCCTTTATAGAACTACAAAGTCCATCTGTAAAATAAGTGAAGCTGATATAATGGGCCGAAAGTTAAGAGTTGAAAGTTTGGATGTTTGATATATTTTTGTTTTGAGAGAATCACATATTTATCAATATTTACTGACTCATAGAGTTTTAGTTACAACTTGGCCACACGAGCACAGCACGTAGGTAAAAGTGGAAGGGCATGTACAAAGAAGAACAGGGTGGCTGAAAACAGGATTCTAAGGTCATCCTGTGACCCTGAGCTTCCTGTTGTGCTGGCCGCTTGTGATTGATTCCATACTGCAGTCACAAGATGCTCAGTAATGCGTGCCTCCTGCCACCTCTGGGAAATACAAAAATGGATTTCCATAGTAAATGCAATTAAGAGAATCCCCATAATAACATACGGTGATCATAGGATGTGCACACTGACACAATTGTTATTGTGTTGACATAAAAATGTACAAGCAAAGGATTATACGATATAGTTTTGCCTCTATAGAATTTGGGCAACAGATATTCATTAGTGCCAATGACTGATTAGGGCTCTGCAGTATCATGTTAACAATATTATACACATTGGAAAGTAAATGGCAAGTAAATCTATTTATCTTCCACTTAATCCTGTACTAAGGTCACGGTAGGGTTCCCCATGCCTATCCAGGGAAGAACATTTGGGGCTCTGAGCAGAAACACCCAAGGACAGGGCACAAATCTATCGCTGGACACATTCACTTACTCACACACACTATATGGGGCAATTTAGAGCATTCAATTGACCTTGAATCCATGTTTTGGGACTGTGGGAGGAAACCGGAGAAAACCCACACGGACACGGGGAGGACATGGAAACTCCACCCAGGTCGGTATTCGAACCTGGATTCCCAGCGCTGAGAGGCGAACGTGCTAATTATTAAGCCACCGTGTCGCCCAGCCAGTAACCCTTGTAAAAAAAAAAATATTGAATTTTTTTTTTTTTTTTTTTTTTATAAAATACCCAATTTCAGAATCATTCTTAAACCCCCTCACTGTTTTGTTTTGCTGCAGTATGTTATCTTATCTCTTTGTGATTTTAGATCTTTCTTGGAATTGTAAAGTTTATAGGCTTTTGGCTTAAGTTTTATTGCCCATTTTTTGTTAAAATGTAGCCGTAGTCTTGTGTTTATTTGAAGTTTACAAGAGAGGAATAAGAAAAAGAAGCTTTCTGCTCTGGTTTCAGCTTTATTGTGTCCTGTGTTTAAGTCCTAAGGGAGAGATTCTTGTCTTTGGGTCATTACATGACCATCTGGCCTTTCTGGCATGACACGTGTGTGTGTGTGTGTGTGTGTGTGTGTGTGTGTGTGTTCTTGTGATCATATAAACTGCAGATCTGACAAAAGGACCAGTTAGTATCTCAGCGATCTATGGCTGTTTTAACAGTTAATCAATAGATTTATCAATATATATATATATATATATATATATATATTTTTTTTTTAATATTGTACACATATATATATATACATATATATATATATATTTAATATTGTACACATCATGAGCAGTGTCATGTACTTTGTCCTTCCTTTAACAATATATTAATGACTCAGATTGTCTTCCATATGTAATTGTCCTTCGCCGTTCCGGTCAGTCATTTCCTTCTTCCTCATCCTCTGTTCTCTGCCATCTGCATTAGTCTGTTTTCCTGAGCTTCTTTTTCCTTTCCACCCCACATGACTGACGATGTATGTAGCGTTAAGGCCACACTAAGCGAAACCTTTCTAATCTATTGCATGTCATTTGTAATTGAACCCTCCCCCGCCGCCCTTTCCCCAAATCACAATCATCACACTCATACTGTAGATCACAGAGTTCGGCAACTTTGCTTAGAACAAGGCCTTTGGAAATTCCTTAGTGCAGTTTGGGCTCCATGCTGCAACGATCCAATTGCTTACAGCTGTTGAGCAGAACAAAGAGCCAGGGCTCCGTAACAAGCTGTGATGATTACAGAAACACTGTGGCGCTCTTTTGTTTTACTGTTATTTAGGCAAAATGCTGTTCGCGGTGGCGTTTGGGTAAAAGGAGTTTTCGCTCTGATGTAGACAATGAGGTATCTCTTTGTCTTTTGTGAGGTCAGTAAGAGGAAGTGTGGGGATGCCTGCAGAGATGCAGCTGTTTTCCATGCATTCCCTCTATAGCGCCCGACTTTGGCGGGAAGCCCGATGCTGGTATCCGGTTTCTTCATTTATAAATGCGAGAGAACACGAAGTGTTAAGTTCCAGTTGAACTTTGGAATTAGTAATGTATCATATTCCTAGTTTTTTTTTCCATTTTTTTAACTGAATTTTGATTTTATCCATCGTTAGATTTTCAAAGTTTAGATTTAACCAGGCTGTATGTACACCATACGGATAAAAGTACTGAGACTCTTTTATTGATTGCATTTTGCTGTTACATTAAATCTCATTACCACAAATGAACAAATTCAATCACCTAGCTAAAAATTTTTAGATGATTGTATGCTCCAACTTTGTGGCAACAGTTTGGGAAAGTCCCTTGTTCTATCATATGACTGTGCCCCAGTGAACATAGCAAGACCCCTATAGACTGTGTACATATTTGACACTCTGGGCCCATGCAAGTCTTTCAATATAAAAACTAAATAGGGATTTATTATGTATAGAATGTTTTATTTTTTGTACAGTTTTCTTTTCATTCATTCGTTCATTATCTTCCGCTAATTCCTTAATGAGGGTCGCGGTGGGGTTCAGGTCTCGGGTGCTGGGCAGATACACCCAGGACAGGGCGCCAATTCATCATTGGCTATACACTCACTCACACAGCCACACACTATACAGGGCAATTTAGAGCATTAAATTTACCTTGAATCTATGTTTTTGAAATGTGAGAGGAAACCGGAGAACCCGGAGGAAACTCGCAGACACGGGGAGAACATAGAAACTCCACCCAGTTTGGGATTCAAACCGGGAATCCCCAACGCTGAGAGGCGACTGTGCTAACCACTAAGCCACCGTGTTGCCCCAGGTTCCTTTTGTACACCAATTTTAGGAGTCATAATACTAATATTGCTACATGTAATTGCTGTTGTACAGCATACAATACTCCTTTAATACTTCTGAGGTTCTTTGAAGAAGAAAGACAAACCAGAAGTAATACGAACAGCATGGCACCAACGTTGATGTAGCTTACTGCAATATTATTATTTTACATACAGCAGGAATAATGTTCCTCCTAAATAATCTCATGAGAAAATAAAGTGACGTTCAGAAGAACTTTGATTGAAAGCTGTTACAGAGGAGACCAATACAGAGTGCAATGCCATTAAAGCTCCATCAGGTGTAATATCTGGGTGACCCAATACTTTTGTATATATAGCGTAGATTCTATCATAACAACTAATCTAAGTCACTCTGAACAAGAGTGTCGGCTAAACGACCTAAATGTTTTTCTTTGGCGCCCGTATGTGGGTTCTGCTTAAAGGCTGGACGCACACGTCACTGAACCACAACCATTTTTATTAAACGAAAGACACCAAGCAACTAAAAGCTGTAATTTAAGGTTAACCTCATGTTTGAAACTTTCCTGCAGGTTAAGTTAAAGCAGAGAGCTTCTTTAATGTCTTCCGTCAGAAGTAAACCACAGCTGTTTAACTAAAAACAAGACCCAACCAAAAGCCTGTGTTAAATGTCATAATATGTTTTTACATAAACATTTACTGTTTATCGTCCAACAGGTGACGTGCGGTTTGTAAAGCATAGTTCAAAAACCTAGATTTTAAATATGGGATACAATCGTTACGGAAAACTTACAATGGAGAGCTGCTTAAAAAAATCGTCTAAAATATTTCACTGATATTTATTTATAAGCAAAAATCTGTATTAAGATCATTTAGGGCTGGGACGATTTGGCCTGAAATCAATATTGCGATATATTAAGCAGTTCACCTCGATAACGATAAATGGACGATAATTTTAATATACACATACCCCCAAAATAAAGAATGTATAAGGCCAACATATTGATGGTACAATTCCCGTTTTATTGCCACGTCGTCACGTGACTAACCTACAGGGAGCACGGAGCGCCGCCTCTTAAAGGAACACGAACGAAGCTGACAAAAAAGACAAAGCAACTTTTCTTTTAATTTTTTTAAGACACCTAAAATACCGATAAGAATAAAATGAGGTCGATTATCGTCATCATCGGTATCGGTAAATTTTCGGTATATCGCCCCATCCTAAGATCAGTTATAATTAAAAAAGGCCACGTTGCCAGAAACCAGCAAATCATTTAAGGCGGAAAAAGCAATCAAAGGTTCGAGCAGCTGGTGGTGATTTAACTAAGTAAACGTTAATGATGCATTAATTTATGGATTTCCTGAAGAAAGACATCTATTTATATTGTATAACCAACATTGGTGTTAGTGCTTCAGCATAAAATCATGAAGTCATAACCCTAATTTGTTTCTTCTCATTAGAGGTATTTGTCTTTACATTTAGTTGTTTAGCTGACACTTTTATCCAAAGCGACTTACAAGTATCCCAACTTGATGGTTGGGGTCAGAACACAGGGTTGATGCAGAACCCTGGAGCAATGAGGGTTAAGGGTCTTACTCAAAGACCCACATTGGTAACTTCAGTGGACCTGGGATTTGAACCCACAACCTTCAGATTGATAGTCCAACGCCCTACCCACTGAGCTACCACTCCCTCACAGAGTCATTACCAGATTGTACAGGTGAACAGAATGAGATCAAAGCGAGACCTAGGGTCACGGTGGGGTTCCCCATGCCCATCCAGGGAAGAACATCTCGGGCACTCGTATCATTATGGGGTTTGATTAGAAGACGATTCAGAGCATCATGGGATCATCTTTCCCCCCATCACAGCCTCATCATGAGTTTTCCAGGGTAGATTACCAGACGTATTTGTGGAAAACACAAAAGTATTTTTATCTCCTAAAAATAATGACCTCACCTTATACCACTGGGAGAAGAAGTGTTGATTTTTATTATCAAATTCAGTTGTTTTAATTGGTTCCACTGCCGTAGGGGTATGAAAACCAAGCACTCACTATGCCAATGTTTTGTGTGGACTGCTGTCCCCATCCTTGCTTCTTTCTATAGTGTTAATTAACCCCCCCCCACCCCCAACTCGTGTACACAGACCTGTGTTTATATAGCGCGGAGTTAAACTCTCATCCCAGTGTACACAGAGTTACACACAGCCTGTCCTTGACTGTATAAAGTGATAGCTCTGGTTTAAGGCTCTGTTTTGTACACATGTCCAGAGGATCCTATTTGGATTGATAATATCAGAAGCGTGTGCATGAACTGACCTTGTGATCGTTTGGAATCTATGCCTGTATGAATGGATCACACGGGTTTAAGTTGGAATTTATAGCTTGCTTTGGGGACAATGGGGTGTTTGAAGTGCAGGAGGGGATGTGTGTTGTTTTGTCTCCCGTTGATTTAAGGTGGAACTGAATGTAAAGTTGGAATTGTGAACATGTGCACTTTTATTTGACTGCCAGGGCTTTTAGTAATTGAGCCTCTGTCTCGTTCCTGGGGAGTGTGCAGCTGACACAGCGGTTCATTCACCGGCTCACCACACACTACAAAGAAGTCCAGACAACGAGGGTGTCTTTGCATTTAATAGTGTCATTATCTGTGTGATTTACTGTAATTTCCTACTTAAAATCGTTTTAAAATTCAGTATCTTGTCACTGAAAACAGGACCTTTACAGCTGAATCGGCTCCTTTTTGAGCAGCCCTTCTGCTGGGTATGTTCTCCACATCCAGTGGTTACAATGCCGGTTTTGTTCACACCAAAGTCGGAGTCAATCAATTAGTTACACTGTGCGTTTCCGAATCCAGGAACAATTCAGGCTTGTGCTTCAGGGTCTCACTCAGACTGATTCTCTCTCTGTGTTTTATTTTAAGGTGATTATAGGCAACCGTGTGGTCACAGGCATGAAAGAAATCGAGAATAATTGTCCTACAGAAACCAGTACAGAACGTCGGTTACATGTCTCAATGTAAACACGCTACATAAATGAAACCGTAAACTTGGAATCTCATTTAAAATGTCATTCATCTGCCATTTAGCTCCCAAATAAATGTCTAAACTAAATTAGTGTTTAAAACTCATACCCTCGTTAGCCATCTTCTTGCTTTTTAAATGTATTATATATTATATCAGTTCCATTTAACATATAGATGGACTTTGTAGTTATACAATAACAGACTGTAGTCCATCTGTCTCCATACATTGTTAGTCTCCTTCACTCTTTTCTCTAATGATCCGGACCCCCACATGACCATTACAAAGGAGGTATTATTTGTATGGGTGAATCATCAGGCTTTGAAGGGAGGTCATACAGGCACGTGGAGGACACACACACTACTGAGCCTCATTTGAACTTGTCTTGAGGAATTTCCACTG
>JAOUQT010297402.1:0-16538 GCA_025769995.1 Xyliphius kryptos | reverse complement strand
GGATGGGTTAAATGTGGAGGACAAATTCCTCTGTGTGTAAGCACAGTAGGCAAAATTAATCACTTTATCACTTTATTACCTTTTTTGCCTCTATAAATGAAGGCTTACCCATCTTATAAAATTTGAAGTGACTGTATTTAACATGCCTTAATCTGGTACTACACTTAATATGTGCCATCTCACTTATGCCAGTATTGCAATTAGCTATAGAGTATAGGGATACCTGTAATCCTATCTGTTACTGTTTTAATAAAAGACAAGTAATGTGACCATCGTTAAAATTTACTGCATTCCCGTTTAACTTTGTAGTGCTTAGTTGGGCAATATTTTCAGATCCATCTACAGGACCTTACATTAGAAAAGCTTTTCTTATATTTTGTCTACTATATCCAAAACACATTCTATTTTACTGAAGTTCATTTACCTTCATGATTCTTGCCAGCTCTGCCCAGTGTCGATCTCTCATGGCAGGGTTCTGAAGCTCAGTCACGGCTCGAAGTGCGGTCAACAGATCATTGATTTTGCTTTGCAGACCAATAAACACATCCCATCCCCGGGCGTCTTTATCAAAAGTCTGCATTATCTAGTCCCCATAAAACATCAACAACTCTGTTACATAAAAGGTTTACATATTCTTCAGAACTGTAAAATATTGTTATGCAGGAGCTGTACTAAAAAATATGGTAATTGCTTCCTTTCAAACTATTAAATTTGTACATTGAAGTTGTTCATTAGACTAAAAACACATTCTGTCAAGGCAAGGTTAAATTAATAAACATGGATTATACAGTATCAGTTCTTACTTTTGCAAACCTCTTTAACTCTGCATCCATTTGGTCCAAATTAATATCCTTCCAATATTCAATCTTCCACACTTCTATATAACTCTATTAGGAGAAAAATAAATAAAACATTGCATACAATTTAGTTTTACATTACATTAATAAATGTGCATACAAACCTGGCTTAATTATTATTATTATTATTGATTTTAATAAAAGTACTATTTGGCTTTTATTATATTTCCAAATTTGCTTCTCAGTGCTAAGGATTCCTGGTTCGAATCCCAATCTGGGTGGAGTTTCCATGTGCTCCCCGTGTCTGTGTGGATTTCCACTGGGTTCTCCAGTTCCCAAGCCCCCCACCCCCCCCTTTAAAAAAACATGGATTCAGGTTAAATCGAATGCTCCAAATAGCCCCGTATAGTGTGTAGCTGTATGTGAGTGAGTGTGTACCCAGCGATGGATTGGCGCCCTGTCCTGGGTGTGTCTGCCCAGCGCCTGACACGCTCTCCCCTGAATGGGCATGGGGAACCCCACTGCGACTCTAGTACAAGATTAAGCGGAAGATAATGAATAAAAGAATGAATATTTCCAACCACAGCACTGGATACCAACATGGTGGCATGTGAGGAAGATATCCTAATCAAACTTTGGTGCTTGACATATCTTTGGGGTTTTTTTTAACCAATGATCTCCTAATTATTTTAATTTGGTTACCATGCCATGTGCAAGCGTTTCCACTATTACAAACATTGCTGACTGACATACACAAATTAGCAGAAAGCACTGATCACTTAAAGAGGAGCAACTTTGTTTTTACATTTCTTAGCCTGTAGTGATAGGACCTGCAAATTATACAATCTGGACTTTCCCCTCCTTTAAAGGGAACAGACATGTAAACATTTATGGCTTCTTTAGTTACAAAGTTTGCAATATTAAAAAATATTATTCAGTAACTGAAATTTAAGGCATAAATATTACAGACGTACAGTGTTATTAAAAACAAATAAATAACTATTGCCTTTTTTATTTTTTATATTATATACTAAATAAATTCATGAACACATTAATAAATAAATTTACCTGGGAGCACAGCAGCAGATCCCAAAGTTGTTTTAAGACACAAAGTTCCTGCCGAAAAAGCCTCAATTGCCTAAAATCAGGGCTGCTCACTTCAAACAGTTTACATGACTCCTGCAGCTTTGCCAGTTCCTGTTCTAGTTTTTCCAACTCACTGTTGCACTAAGAATTAATAACACACAAACAGTCAATGCAGCGACAAATGACTTAGTATTTATAATAAAGATAAGATGTATTAGTCCCACGTGCTGAAATTTGCATGCTCATCAGCAAAGGGACAGCAAATTGAAAGTTTAAAGGTTCCCATTTGCTAAAAGATAGAAAAAAAGATGGCACCTTATCCAGCTGAGTGTATGGGTTTGCTGCACTGCAGTGGAGTGGGGATTCTGCTTCAAACTTTGCTTCAAACTGACTTAGTTTGCTCTGTGTGACATTAAAAAAGTTTTTTATTTTTATTGTTTTTATTATGTGTTTCTCAATAAGAAATACTAAGTGACTTTTCTTATCTTTATTATTGTGACTGTATGTAGAAAATAGGAATGGAATCACAAACCTCGAAGGCTGCATATTTCTTGCGTATGACTGCTACCTCTGCATTCTGAAGTGGAGCAACCTCATGCTTTACAGACCAGGCCAGCTTCTTAATACTATTCCATTTCTCTGGCAGCTCCTGAACAAAATAACATTACAAAAACATGTATTTTTAAAAGCAATTTTGTGCAATGTCATAAGATATACATCATATTTGCAAAAGTACAATTTAATGTATTGTATTGTCACTATATTAGTTAATAAGACTGAAACAATATATAGCAGAAATGAGCACACCTTGATTAAATTAAGCATCTCCCTTAAACTAACTATATACAATAAAATGTTCATTAGTTGAAAGTACGTTTTTTTTTCAATTACACATTTTATTATATCTTGTCACAAATCATTGCTGCTTAAGTTAAAGGGGCATCTTAATTTTGCATTACAATACTTAAACCTTCTAGGTTTAATTTTTGGACTTAAAAAAAAGTATGTGTCATTTTTGAGGTCCACACAAGGCACATATACATTCCTAAACATGGTATAGTTACAATTTCCCAAGTTAAAATTTTCTAATTAAAGAAAATTGAATAGTGCAGCAGCAGTCTTATTCTCAAGCCTACTGTCATGTGTAAGTTTCACTTGCATTGGCTAGATAATAAAGAAGGTAATACTAGGAACAAGTGATTGAGGTTAATACGAAAGAGGCTGAGGCTCTCTTTTATAAGTGGTGTACACATACTCAAAATAAACTATAGATTATAAAAGAAGCAATTTGCAGTTTCTTGTGCACTGAAGGGGACTCGTGATGTCAATTTGTAAAAGTGTTAATACATTTTCCAATGTATAATAAACCTGGTAAAACTCATTTTCTGGTTAGCATTTCTATTTTGCAGAAATTGAGAACACATAAATTATTTGATAAAACTTTAATTTTAAAAATACTTTTTGGATCATAGTGAGAAAGTGAGGATTGTGTAGTGAAAAAGATAATTCAGGTCAATATTAATTATATTTGTAATTCAATAACCCAATATAACAGTAATTATGATTCAACCTCTGATTATTTGTGTAATAAGTGAAATTAACTGCAAGATTGCTTAAGTGTATAAAAAGATGTTAAAATGATTAAAATGTAGATACCTCAAGCTTTGAATCGATATGACTAGGGAACGTCTGTCCATATTGTCCCAGTAGGTTAACAATGGCAGTAAGCGGTTCAAACACTTGGTCTGTAGTGATCTGTCTGGATCTGACAGCGAGTAGACATCCCATCACCTGAACCAGTGCCTGATAGTCGCCAATCTTCACAGGCTGTCTCAGGTCTGAGTCTGCTATTTGAATAAACTCTTCAAGGTCTGTAATGCTGATAAATAAACAGATCATCCAATCACATCCATCCCATTACATATCACATACGTTTTTATGTGTCTAGACTATACAATGTTCTGCAAAACTCTGATTTGTCATTGATGTAATGTACATGACAATTAGTGAATAGAACCTCTTTACGTTGGTAATACGTTTATATGTTTTACTTTTTACCACTAGCAGGCCACACAAAAAGCATAGGATCCACCCTACAAAATTTTTTAAGAGTAAATATAAATATGGTAAGGTTTATATATAGGCTTGTATACGCTATTTACTTATCTTAATTGATAAACTGGGACCAAACACAAAACTGCTAAATATTAAGCTTTTAATTGATTAATCAAATTAAACATTATTCATTAAGACATTTTAAAGCTCAGTAATATGCAATGCTAGGTTTGACCATTTTTTCATAGAAACGAAGTATATATACTGGATTGCAAATCTGAGGTTGTATCTTACTGTTTTTTGACATATGATATGAGGTGCTCCATAAACATCCAACTCCATTTTTTAATTGTATTCAAAAGACTCATCTTGAATGAGCGGATATCAACTCTAAACCAGCCATCAAATACACGCCAGTCCTCAAGCTTGCTTACTTGGACATACAACTCTTCAAAATAGTCAATCTGCAAGAATAAATCATAAAACAATGATACATGTCCCAATTGATAAATATCTCCAAAACTACATATGATACATAACATTTGTATTTCATTCATTCATTTACTATCTGAATGAATCGGGCGCTAGGCAGATACACCCAAGACAGGGCGCCAGTCCATCGCTGGGCACACACACTCACACACACAGACTATATGGGGGAATTTAAAGCAGAATCCATGTCTTTTGGAATGTGGGAGGAAACTGAGGAATCTAGAGGAAACCCATGCAGACACGAGGAGAACATGGAAACTCCACCCAGATGAGGATTTGGACTGGGAATACCAAGTGCTGAGAGGCAAACATGCTAGCCACTAAGTCACCCCATTTGTAGTTTGCTAATATACATTTACTTGTGGACCATTTTTATTATTACAATTTATGTGTTTTAAAAACACAAACAGACCTGTTTGTTCAATGTAAAGCCAAATTATAAATTGATACCTGCAATGCACCCAAAAATGTTAAAAAAGGTTTCTTAGAACATTCTTAACACCAAGTTTGCAAATTTATGTAAATATTTTAACATAGGCAGCATGGTGGCTTAGTGGTTAGCATGTTCACCTCTCACTACTGGGGATTTCCGGTTTGAATCTCCATGGAGTTTCCATGTTCTCCCCATGTCCGTGTGAATTTCTTTCGGGTTCTCCAGTTGCCTTCCACAGTCCAAAAACATGGATTCAAGCTAAATTTCCCCATGTAGTCTGTTTTTCTAGAGTTTTCAGTCTAGTTTTGCATATTTTCCAAAAGTGTGTTACATCATCAATTTTTATTTATATAAAATCGTATCATTTTGCTTATGAATTTCAACATAAAATGTGCTTTATTAATATTTTCCAGAAAAAAAAACAATGATTTTACCTGCTCTTGAAATTGTTTAGTGGTTGGTGGATTCTCTGGCAAATTTAGATCCTCTCCATAGGCTTCAACATATTCCGTGGTAAGAGCCTGACCATAAAGCAAAAACTGCCTTAAAAACTCAGTGCGGTCGTCCAGCCACAGGTGTTTATACTGATCAAATGAGCACTTGTACTGATGGGTCTGCTCAATGGCATCATTAACCTTCTCAATCACATCTTCGCACAGGTCTATAAGGTCAAACATCCCATTCATATCATCCTGGCAAAAGAATAAAACATATGTTATAGAGGGAAACATAAATAAATAAAGTCCCAACACTTTGTGTCCTAATTAGTATGTACTACATAGTGTTTACCTGGTAGTCGTTCAAATCCAAGTGAGTTGCCACCCTTTTCATTTGAGCAGACATCTTAAACACATCTTTGATATGTTCATTCACCAGGTCGTAAATACTGTCTCTGACATTGTTGTCAAGAGGAGGTATAAAGTTGATCTCAGACATGTTTAGTACCATTTTTGCCTCAATTAGTGGAGCCTTTTGAACCAATCCATCCATGTTGTCAATAAAAAACCCTATAGAAATAGTAATGGCATTGGCAAAACCCTCCACAACCATTGCATCCACAAAACTCTCATATTGGTTCCATGCTTCCGCATTAACATCTGCTTCAAATAGATGTTGGTTTTCCTTTAGTGAGTAAAACAAAATATATAGATTATTATTTATTATATTTTTTAATTCACAGTGCAGAAAATTGAATATGGCCTTAAGAAAAATGCCACGCAAATGACCCCGCTTTTGCCCATCTGCATACCTGTAACAAACGGTGTATGATCTCCCCATCCTTATTAATCCTACTGTATTTTTTTGCAACTCTTGCAGCTCGGTCTTCAAGCATTAGCAATGTGTCCTTTTTGTTGTCCCTTCTGCAAAACAATGGATGCTGGCTCCATCCCTTAATTAGCTCCTTGATTGTGTCAGTGTTGGCTTTGGCTTTTTGAAGCAGTTCTTCCATTTCACAGACTCTGTCTTTCATTTGACAGACATAGTTCCAGCAGCTCTGGTCCTGCCATGTCAGCACAGTCTCTGCTTGATACAGCTGCTTGTCAATGGTTTCCATTTTTGACTTCAAAAGCGAAACCTCAGTGATCGTTGCTGTCTGCTGTACTTTGTTGTACAACTGTACTAATAACTCTAAGCTTCTAATACACTAAAGAAAATATTAAAAACATTAAAATAAACATGTAGAATTGTATGCATGTTTTAAAATAATAAAAAAAAACATTTGTTATAAAAACTACAATATTAAAGTATTTCACCTCTTCACTCAGCTCATCATAGTTAGTGTCACAGATTAACTTATTGTCAATTAACTATGTGTTTGCACAATTTTAGTTAACTACCTATATATGTTCATTGATTGTTTTGTGTGCATGTGATTGGGTTTTGTGAATTTAGTTCTGGGGTTCCCTTTTCACTGTGTACATTGTCACTTTAAGTTCTGCCTCTTGTTCTTGTGTGTATTTTACACAAGAAAGTTCATTCCTTGCTACCTGCGTTGCCTGGCTCCCTCCTGCACATTAGTGTGCTTCAGCTCGGCACATATGTTACGCAGCGGTTCAGAGGTGATAGCAGTGCGCGACAGTAAGTCTGAAGTAATTTTTTTTTTGTTTTGCCACTGTTGCTTCAGCTTGTTTTTGGGGAGTTTAAACTTGGAACACTGTACAGCTGCTTTAATAGAATGTATTTACTATTGTGGAAAAAAAAAAAAAAAAAAAAAAAAAAAAGAATTGCAGCTTGCACAATCGGAGCATTTCTAACCAATGGACATATCTTGTACCTAACAGCGCACATGACTGGTGGGCCGCCTACATTGTTCCCTCCTGTTACTTAAATGTTTATTGTCCTGTATATTGTAAATTGTCT
This sequence comes from Xyliphius kryptos, assembly GCA_025769995.1. Taxonomy (NCBI): domain Eukaryota; kingdom Metazoa; phylum Chordata; class Actinopteri; order Siluriformes; family Aspredinidae; genus Xyliphius; species Xyliphius kryptos. Next base: position 9,314 of record JAOUQT010297402.1, on the reverse strand, counting down.
TTGTATTTATCGTAATTTTGTATTGCACAAGCTATTGCACTTCATATTGGACACCATAATTGTACACCACCGTATATTGTTGAAATTAAAAATAAAACCACTTGAGTACTTGAGTCATTTTAGGGTAATGTGTCTGTTAATATTCAAGCATAACCATACAAATTATAACTAACCATAAGAATTGTGTCCCTTCTCTTGTAGACTTCCAAGGCATAACAAGGAATACCGGTCTGCTCCAACATTTGAAGATGCCGCACATCCCTCAGAACAGCCAAAAGCTAAGGGAAAATAACAGAATGTCCCAATACCGATTTTTATTTATTTGCTAATTAATATGGCCATTGTTATTATTAGAATAAAAATAAACAGAAACAGTATTACCTTTTGATTAAAATTTACTGATAAAAGACCAGTATTAAAATCTCTTTTGATTAGAGGCTGGTCCAGGTTTAGTTGGCAGACCTGCTCAATATTGCCACACCAATTTGAGTAGATTTCTGCCTCATATTTATCCAGCAGTGTAGACATTTTCATGTATTTGCAGTGCAACAGAGTCATAGCAGCTTCCTGTATAGGCCTAATGTATCATATAACAACATTTATTTTTATTTAAATAAGAATTAGTTATTACCATTGCACTTTGATTTGTATAGCTTTAGAAACTCTTACATAGTAAGCACCAGTTGTAAATGCTCCCATGGGATTTTGATTCTGCTTTTCAGCATTTTTACCCATGTCAATGCAGAAGACATCTCGGGCATGTTCTTACTTACCACAGCATTTTCTTTCCTTTTCTGTGGATAAAAGTTTGCAAGGTGGCAAATATAATATGCATAACACGTAGAAAAGTAGTAAGTGAGGGAAAACTATGGTACCTTTGTGTGGTGAGACTTAAGAAGGTGTTTACATGTTTCCAGCTCATCATCAAAAAGTTGTATTACTTTTGTAATAGTTGGAGTGAAATTTTCCTTTATCACTTTTCTATCCATGAAAGGTCTGAATAAGGCTAGCAGCTAAAAGGGCAACAAAAGCTTTAGTGTTTGCACAACATGTTTTATTTATTTATTCATTCATGAATTAATCCATTTACTCATTTTAATATAATGTACATTAATTACCTTGAAAACAGATTCTAATCCAGAACAGTCATTACAGGCCAGACACAAGATGTTGCAGAGTCGTTGGTCATAATCCATTACCCTTTCTTTAAAATGGGCATAGTCTTCTTCCAATTGCTTCAGAAAAACACAAATACTGTTTAGGCAGCATATTAATCAATTAAAAAAATTATCATTTTCAAAATTATCTAATCTAAATACTAGATTCACCTGCTTGCATGTTATATTATGTAAAGTTCTTAAATTCTGCATTTAATCAATGGGGTTAAACATAGGGCCCAGACTTTACCTTCATTCCATTATGCCATCATTACACATTGCGATTCTCACTGTCAAATAGTGAAATTGATGTAACACAACTGTTCTCTGCACACTACAGCAATGTAACCACTGCTAAAAAAATACTTAATAATACATTTATTATTAGCTGCTATACTTTTCTAACCAGCCTGTGCTCTTCTTATCCACAACTAATGATCATCCCTTTCAAATACCGCTGACAACCCCCTCAAAATATAAAAAATAACAACACATTTACAAACATGTTTTAACTAAGTGAGTTAATATTCAGTTAAAAAAATGTTTATCTATTGTTTTTGAGTCATACCATTGAGGTTAAATCTAAAGGGTTATATTCCCTGTCCATGATTCCTTTGCAGAGCTCTTGAAACTCAGAATACAGCAGAGAAACCTCTTCAGTATACATTTTTCCTTTCGTTCCTCCAATGAGGACCTTTTCCAGCTTTTGAAATTCAATCATAGTAATGAACAGGTCCTAAAATATCAACAATTACTTGGTTTATTTCAGTAATGTGTATTAAGTAAATAATGAAACTGAAATAAAAATGTCCCATCAAGAAAAAGGTATAAATCTTACCTTTAAGAGTTGCACTCGATCAGAAAAACTGTCATATCGAGTAAAAACCAAAGCTAGTGGAAAATCCCAGAAGTGAAATACACCCCTTGAGCTGGCCCACGCAGCCACCTTTTGCCGATAGGTATGGAAAGTTTCATTAAAACAACAAAGGAGCTTCAAGACTGTCTGAAGTTTTTCTAAAGCTTCTTCTATATCTCCTTTTAAAATCCCATTTCCACCCAAGTAAGAGGTTGCCTGGTCAAAGAAAGGATGTGAATATTAATGTTGCAGCTTTTTATTAACATTAATGTGGAAGCAAAAGAATCAAATGTAAATAAGATTTAGGAATTTTATAATTTAGACGCAGATGCACCAACATTTAAATATTAATAATACAATCAAACATACAATTCTGATTCAGTTAGTATTAATTGCATTTGTACTTGTGTAAGTATAATATGAGTATAAATATAGAAAGAAACTTCTGTAGGATTAAAAAAATTTCTAATGTCACTGCTATGCCATAATAACAGTTAAACTTTTTTAAAAAATTAAAAAACGTTACAAATAGTTAGGCCAACATTTACCCACAAAACAGTTCCACATTTACCCAAAATTATATATCAAAAGAAAAAAAATTGTAAATCAAACAGATCTTAAATTTATCAAGTTCCAAACCTGCTAATTGTGAAATTTAAAAAAGGTAAATTTCCAATATTAGGTCACAAGCAGATACAATTTAAAGAGATAAACCAAGGAGATTTAGAATGTAACTTTTAATGGCATCAAACAAGAAAGAGTTTAATCTTATGTATCAATATTAATGTTTGATGTTTAATATTTTTTTCAATTTCCAATATATGGGGCAGAAATACAATTATGCAAAATAATAATAATAATAATAATAATAATAAACCATTGTTAATATATTAAAAATATTTATTAGTATACAATTATGAAAAATATACAGACCTCACACTTATCTTAATTATTATTAATAATACCTGTTCAATAAGAAGATTGCACAGCTTCTGCAACAGCACAACAATGCTAGCAGGCCTGCGATAGGATGAGCAATGAATCCAAATGAGGTAAATGAGGTGGAATAGTGGAGGGATAACTGATTGGATGGATGAAAACTCCCCTTGTTCCACATTACACAGGAGTGATTGAAGCTGCTGCAAATAAAGATCAACATCTAGAGCTTCCTGTAAAGCTTCAAAATAGAAAAAAGTGATTATACTTTGCCATTTATATATGTATATATCTATATGCAGTTTATATTGGTTAGATTTGTCTGTATACTGTTCATGTTTCCTCAAAATTTATATTTTAAAAGAAATAAGACTGATTTGGTTTATATACTTTATTATAAAAAAAATAAACAAAATGATTATGACAGTTAAACAGCAGTTTGTTTGTATAATATTCAAGGATATATACAATTATTACCATCATAGACTTCATTTCTCAGTGCTTTAAAAGATGGGAAATAGCTGCTGTCCTCTATTTCTAGAATTCTCATCATCTTCTGAACAGCATGACTCTGAAGCTAAGAGTAAGACACTTTTAGTTTTAAAAATCTCTGTTGTAACAGCAGTTTGTAACATATCTTACTATACAAACCTGGTCGTAAATGTTTTGAACATTATTTCTTCTTGATCTCCAAAAGTTAAGCTCAGTGCTTGGTCCTGGATTAAGCCCTTTTTTAATTGGCTCAGCTGAATCTTCTCTTAAGGCTTTTTGTATTAGATGGGCCCAACTGACAATCATGGACTCTGCAATATGTATCAGAGTCCTCATGTCACCACCACCCTGACTAAAAAAAGTTAAATCAAATGTTAAATCAAGGTTTAACTGTATTTAGAAAAAATAGAACTACAGATTGAATTTTAAATGCACCAGGATTGGCATGTTGCTTTGTATTTTTGCACTTTCACATGAACTTACACTATGAGAGATCCCTCAGGACAGTAGGCCATGCTTTCTGTTAAAGCTGGAATGGGAAGAATTGTTTTCCCATAAACTTGTCCTTTTATGACAGAGACCTTGTTTGACAGGTTTTCACTATGTTGTGTTACATCCTGGGATATGATATTTGGCCACAACTGTTGATTCTTCTTGATTGATAAAAGTGGCAGATAGACCTTGAAATAAAACATTGATGCATTATACATGAAAAATCCTGTCTGATACATTTAGGTAATTCAAACATTTCCAGATGGATTAAAAATATTAAATGAGATATAATATGTAAATAAATACAAATTATTCAACTGTTTCAATGTGTAGCTGTATCAGCATCAATAACTAACTACTTGTTTACATAAACTGATAGCACTAATATACAATACACAGTATTTACAAAGGTTTTGGAACAGACCCCTTAATCACGGAATGTATTTGTATCAAGCAGATCTATTGCCAAAGGTACAGTATACTATAAAGTACAAGCTAGCATTTTTGCACTTTGGACAACTGTGTGCTTTAACTTGGTGAAAATTTTTCGGCAAAGGCCAATTTCAGTTTCATGACTGTGCCCCACAAGCCCAGGAAAGTCATAAGTAAGTTTTGTGTGACGGTATTATGATTAAAGCAAATTGTAGCTAGGTTTAATAGTTTAGATGAGTCATATATTGCCATGGGACATATTTGAGGGGTATCAGTACCTACCAGATGCAAAAATATGTGATGTGCAAACACATTTAAAAAACAGATGCAAAGATTTGAGAAGAATCAAACATAAAGCAACCAACAACCCATAATCCATAGTCATATTCCATAATGACATCCTATTGCATTATATTAGATGAGTAGGATAAAAATACTGGGTTCCTGTAATTATGATTGTCTAGCATTAGATCATAAGCCTTCTTTGCCTAAAAATTTCAAAACCACTTGTCGTGTGGGGTAAAAAAATAAAACAAAATGATAAAGTTTAAAATGGGGGTATGTCATAGTTTTATAAAAACTTTAAACATATAATAATTTACAAGAATTTTACTATTTAACTTCCAACTGCAGAATTTACAGGTATCAGGTATCAACATTGTCTAAGATTGTTTTTTTTTTTGTGTCAAATGTATTCTTACGTATATGAAATGATTTTACAATATCATCATATACAAAATCTGTTATTTTTTTATGATTTTCTTACAAAAACTATTGTTCAAATCTGTATTACCTTCTCCACACTGGCTGACAACTGATACAGCAGAGATTGTGAAATCATGCCAAACAGTAAGATGCTTTGGCAGTTTTCAGAGCAGACAGGAATGTTGGTCTTCTTAAAGATATATAACTTTTTACCATCAGACAAAGAGGTAACCTGGTGCAAAAACAATATACAATATATTGATTAACACAAATGAAGTAGATGAAAACACAGCGACATGGGTGGCTCATTCATTTGCTTATCAAAGCTATTGGTCTACTTTTGAAGTTGCAGGGAAATCTAGAGTGTTTATGCTAACACTCATTGTATGGAAAGTGAGGTAACACCGTGGATAGGTTTCCAAAACAGGGCGGAGACACAGAAAAGTACAGATCAAAACTTTAATTCGGAGAAAACAGAAGTAAACCCACACAGACAAGGAGAAAACATTAATTTATTCATTATATTTTGCTTATTCTTTTATGAGGGTCACAGGGGGGGTTCCCCATGCCCATCCAGGGGAGAATGTCTCGAGCGCTGGGCAGATACACCCAGAACAGGGCGCCAATCCATCACTGGGTACACACTCAATCACACAGTCACACACACATACATACACTATACAGGGCATTTTAGAGCATTCAATTTACCTTGAATACATATTTTTGGGATGTAGGAGGAAACCGGAGAACCTGGAGGAAACACCCCGCAGACACGGGGACAACATGGAAACTTCACCCAGATTGGGATTCGAACTGGGAATCCCCAGCATTTTGCTGAGAGGCGAATGTGCTAACCACTAAGCCACAGTGCCGCCCAGGAGAAAACATACAACGATAAAAAGTTTGAAACTTTTGAAATGGGCATGGGGAACCCCCCCTGCGACCCTCATTAAGGACTGTAAATCAAACCAGGATATATATTTTTTTGCTTTAAGAAGACAGTGTTCCTATATTTTTTTTTGTTTAGTTTTTTTTTGTTAGATAGATGAAAAGGCAGGGTTTATAAAACACCAAAGTCATTTGTGAAAATGCTCAGTTCATTTGAAACACCAGTCCTTAGCATTAAAGGGATTTCTCATTATAACTTCGGTTAAGGATATAAATAAGGCAAATTTACCATGTTTCAATAATTGTCTTATTTGTTTGTATATACAAGTGATATATGATGAGCTAAATCCTATCCAAGAACTAATAAATGAAAGGGTGGAGAAATATTTTGGACAGGTCACCAGCTCATCATCTACCCAAAACTACAACCCCTGATTTTATTTTGTAACAGCACCTTCATGTACCTCATATTACATTTGTGTTCAGGAAAAACTTTACAAGACTCTATAATGTACTATATTGTGCACATAATGCTAAAAACAATGCAACAAAGCTTACAATGTCTTATATTCCATATGTAATCAATATCTGTTATATGCCTTTTTCCAGTTAGAATGCTCTCATGTTATTGAAATAATTACAGTTTAGGCTGATTTTTGATGATAACACTACAAATTCCAGTTTACTTTGGGACATTATGTAGTAAATTATTTAATAATAGAATAAACAATATACTTAAACACAGTGGAGACAATTATATGGTGCTCTATGCCTGTAATAAAGAATGATTCCAAATGCATCAAGATGCAGGTAATTGGATAACCCTACATTCACAATGTAACCCTACATTTCAAAACTGACTGATGCAATCGAAATATGTTAATTATGAGTTGCAGAGTAATAAGAGCATTTACAATAAATACATTAGTCAATACAGTGTATTAGTCAATATGGAAGACATTAGTATATGGCTGATCATGAGGTCTTCTAAGGACCTTGGGTGCTCCACTGGATTTATTGTTGTTATGTAATTTCACACTCTGTAGAAATTATGTCTCATTAGAAGCTAATAACAGCAGTTTTTAAGACACATTGTACATTTTCATTGAAAGTGTTATTTATGGGGACGTAATGGTTCATGTTCATCCCCTGTCCGCACTGGGAGTTTCCATGTTCTTTCCACATTCATGTTGGCGATCTCTGCGTTCTTCGGTTTTCTCCCAAAGTCCAAAAACATGGATTCAAAGTGAAATGGCTGCTCTAAATTGCCCCTTTATAGTGTGTGTTTGTGTGAGTGAGAGTGTGCACAGCAATGGAATGGCACCCATTTTCTGGGTGTACCTACCCAGCACCAGAAATTTCTCCCCTGGATGGGCATGGGGAACACTCTCCCCTCCCCCACGACCCTAGTTGTGGATTCAGCTGAAAATAATGATCTTGTCGCCTATACTCACCTCAGAGGAAGCAGTTAACGCAGTGGATGAGGCTGCGCTGAAAAACAGAAATCTCAGTCGCGTCTCAAAGAAGTCAGTAAAAAGCCTTTGGTTCTCCTCCAGATTCACAAACTTGTCCCACGAGTCTGTGTTTACCATTAACATCTGGCAAAGTTTCTTTCCCACAATTTTGACTCTGTCGTTTTCAGAAAAAGGGGGCGCAACGTCTTCCTCTTGCTCTAACATCGTGTCAGAAAACAAGGACCAAAGACGAAATGCGAAAAAACACACAAAAAATTAGTACATCATTTTGCATTCGATGAATCAGCGCACAACTAAATAGCGTAATAACTGCGATTTCTGCGCGGGAGAGCGTCCCGTTACCTTGGAAACGGAGCGCAGACAAGCACGTGAGCTTCAGTATAGCCAATCGAAACAGAGCAGCGCCACTGTCTCCGAAACCACAGCTGTGCATTCTTTTAAAAGCTTTTGGCTGTTTCGATACAACTTCGTGGTAGTGGAGCCAGTACCTTACACCGAGGGATGAAACTGAATCAACATGCTAACAGAGAAAAGACATTTGATGTTCGGTGGAGACTGGAATCAGAGCGCACGCAGTATTTTAAACACCTTTATTCTCAAATGATGAGAAACTCAAAGGTGTTGTTTTTGTTGTATTGCTCTGTATATCTGTTTTAAACATCTGCTCTAAAAATCCTCAATATTTTTACAGGTTGCAAGATTGCAAATTTAGTTTAGTCGTGAGTTTGTACGAAGTTATGTAATCAGAGTTGATAGCGGCTGACCTTAGTGCGGCTGCGCGAACGCACCGATGTTGCCCCCTAGGGGCCAACTAACAATTAAGCTTGAATTAAGTTCCCAGCCCAACGCTTGGGAAACTGTTTTGCATTGTGACTGCACAAAAAAAAATTATATCTTTATGTGACCGAAAGTATGTATTTACCTGAAATCATGGACATTTATAGATAGCACCACATCCTACCCTGCTGTTTGAAGGGTAGAATACTAATAAAGTCATTTTTTTTTTGGATGAAACAAAGTTAGGCTCTGTGTTGTGTTAAGTCCAATGTCCTATGTGGTTAAGGGTCAGAACTTTGTGCAGGTTACTGGAGAATCTCTAGTTACAAAAGGGAAACATTTAATTGCCCACTTTGGGGCAGTTGTAGGTTTGAGGCTAAGGACACAGGAAACTAAAGGTCCATGGTTCAATTCCTGTTTCCACCAAGTACTATGGCTGAAGTCCCCTTGGCAAGGCACCTAACCCCAATTACTTCCTGGGCACCGTATACAGGGCTGGTCACATATGATCACTCCACTCAGTGTGTTTCTCTGTACAGATGGGTTAAAAATGAAGGACAAATTCCTCTGTATGTAAGCGCAGTGGGCAAAATAGATTACTTTCACTTTCAATGGTTGTGTATCACTAAAGTTGTGTATCATTACTAGCTTTAAAGTCTAAAACAGAGACTAATAAGAATATTTTTTGTGATTTTCACATACTACTGTACATTTCATACAAAAAATATATTTGTTTTTTTAATGTCACATTCAATATATTGAACTAGTCATCAAAAGTCATCACTAGTTATCAAATAAATGATATTTGGCTTTAAATGAATCTACAGTTGAAACAATGCGCAGATGCATCTGAGCCTGAAAATAATGGCATAAATAAAGTACAACACTGATTGTGAAGAAATTTTACTTGCTGTTGTGCAACTGTAACAAACAACAGGTAGAAATGAGAGGCACTTGGCAAGACAACCCCTATAAAAGAGTGGTTTTGCAGGTGGTGACGCAGACCTTTTATCTGTTCTTATCATTTCTGGCTGATGTCACTTTTGCATTTTGTCAGTTCTCTCACCATAGAGGTAGCATGAGGCGGTGTCTACAACCCACACA